>PVIA01003292.1:0-174039 GCA_004024845.1 Tonatia bakeri | reverse complement strand
CCTCCCTCCCATTTCCACCCCCCCCCCGCTAGTTTTTGTCCATGTGTCCTTTATATTTGTTCCTATAAAACCTTCCCATTCTCCCCTGAAATTTCTTCCCCTTTCTCCTCTGGTCACTGATATTTTCTGTATTACAAAGGAATTTTAGCATTTATTTTGTGATTATTTTTAAGTATATTTTATTATGCTATGAGTTTTTCCAATATTTCCTCCTCTTTATCGACCCTCCAACCTGCACCCACTGACCTTCTAGCATTACCCACCCTTAGTTCATGTCCATGGTTCACACATGTAAGTTCTTTGGCTTCTCTGTTTCCTATACTATGCTTAACCTCCCTCTGCCTATTTTGTACCTTCCAGTTTGCTTCTACTTCCCTGTACCTCCCCCCAATTCTTCCCCACACCCTCCCCACTGACAATCCTCCATGTAATCTCCATTTCTCTGATTCTCTTCCTGTTCTAGTTGTTTGTTTAGTTATTGTTTTTGTTTTTTAGGTTCAGTTGTTGATAGTTATGAGTTTGTTGTCATTTTACTATTCATAGTATTTGACCTTGTTCTATTTCTTAGATAAAGTCTTCCTTTAACGTTACATATAATAAGGGTTTGGTATTGACGAACTCCTTTAACTTGACCTTATCTGGGAAGCACTTTATCTGCCCTTCCATCCAAAATGATATATTTGCTGGATATTCTTGGATGTAGGTTTTTGCTTTCATGACCTCAAATACTTCTTTCCTGCCTCTTCTTGCCTGCAAGGTTTCTTTTGAGGAATGAGCTGATAGTCTTATGGGTACTCCTTTTATAGGTAACTCTCTCCTTTGCTCATGCGGCTTTTAAGATTCTTTCCTCATCTTTCATGTTGGGTAACTTAATTGTGATGACCCTTGGTGTGTTCCTCCTTGGGTTTAATTTCTTTGGGACTCTCCGGGCTTCCTGGAAGTCTGTTTTCTTCACCAGATTGGGGGAGTTTTCCTTCATTATTTGTTCAGATAAGTTTTCAATTTTTTGCTCTTGTTCTCCTTCTGGCACTCCTATGATCAGATGTTGGAGCACTTAAAGTTTTCCCAGAGGTTCCTAAGCCTCTCCTCATTTCTTTTCAGTTCTTGTTTCTTCATTCTGTTCTTGTTGGATGCTTATTACTCCCATTTGTTCCAAATCATTGATTTGAGTCTCGGTTTCCTTCCCTTCACTGTTGGTTCCATGTATATTTTGTTTATTTCACTTTAGGTAGCTTTCATTTCTTCCTTCATTTTGTGACCAAGCTCATCAGTTCTATAAGCATCCTGATTACCAGTGTTTTGAACACTGCATCAGATAGGTTGTTTATTTCCTTGCCACTTAGTTCTTTTTCTGGAGTTTTAATCTGTTCTTTCATTTGGGCCACATTTCTTTGTCATGGCACACTTGTTATGTTGTAAGAGGGCAGATCCTTAGGTATTTGCCAGGGCAGGGCTACCCTCTTTGCTGCACTGTCATGCTGTCTGGGGAGGAGGGGTCAGAGAGGGAACAATGCCACCTGCTTGCTCTGTTCTAGCCCCACTTTCAGATAAACTCTCCTGTGAGACTGAGAATTTCTCCCATCATTGCAACCCCCACAGTATTTTACAGCTAGAGGTTTTGACTCTTTAATTTCCCATTCAGCCAGTTCCGCCTCACCCACGCAGTCTGCCGCTTTGCCACATGTCCTCTCCACTCAGCTGCCTGTCTGCCCATCTCTGGCCCTCCAACTGGTCTGGATGAATGTTTCTTTAACTCCTTGGTTGTCAGAGTTCCATGCAGTTTGATTTTCTGGCACTTCTGGCCATTCTTTGTTTTTAAACTGGTTGTTATCCTTCTTTTGGTTGTGCGAGGAAGAAAAGCATTTCTGCCTGTACCTCCATCTTGGCTGAAACTCCTACTTTTTAACATATTATGGTACAAGAAATTTTATGTAACAAATTACTTAAAAGCATAAGAACAAATACAAGGTATTTCAAGTACTACCTATATATACATGCATCCTTATTCTTCCCTCCAAAATTTAGGCAAAAAAGTGCTCATTATACATGGCAAAATACAATACCTCAAAAAGTGATTATAATTTACGATATAATAAAAATTGTACATTTCATCTCAATGTTACATTATATTTGATCGTTTTCCTTTTGTAACTGTCGTAAGTACAAGTTTATATCTGAAAGTTAAATTTTATTTCAGAGATTCAGCATGGTATAGTGATTAAAAATATAGGCTTAATCTTTCCATGCCTCCATTTCCTTATTTGTAGATGAGGAATCTGAGATATAAGTAATACTAATATCTCATAACATTTAAAGAATTACAGTGAGTATGTATATAGTGCTTAGCCTATAACATAGTAAGTGCTATGTGTTTAATTTTATTTTTTTAATTGTTGTTCAAGTACAGTGTTCTGCCTTTTACTCCCATCCCAGATGTGTTTGTTATTATTATTATTTTATTATTATTATTTTGTTTTTTTTAATTACCTCAGGAAGTACGTGCTCTTAGGAAGTCATATAGTAGGATCAAGAGTATGGGCTTTACATATGAAGAGAGCTGAGCTGAGCTGAATCACATTGTCAAACACTAGTGGTGCGGCTGTGGCACAATCATCTAACCTCTGTAAACTAATCACCAGTAATAGGGGGATTAATAATCTTCAGAGATAATAAAGAATTTAACATTATAATATCAAATTCACACCAAGTATTTCTATGTTGATTCTTATATGAACAATCTATTTGCACTATCCATTCAATAAAATCCAGGTCTTATCTTACAGATATATATATTGTCAACCTAAGGTCACCTTGGTCAACAAAAGTCCCTAATTTGGCATATGGAGGGCCAAGACTTTATTCAGTGCAAACAGCTCAGCTGTGGATCAGCTTAACAGTGAATCAGCAGCCTTCCTGTTACAGCTCTAGTGCTATAGCTCTGCTCCACTCCACTACAGAGACAAATGCAGCTCTGATGTTGCTGCTCCGGCTTGGAAACAGTCATGAAGGGAAAACAAAAGTGCTCTACTGAGAAAGAGGAGAAGCTGACTTATAAAGAGAGGAGCTCTCACACCGCCCCGAATGGCCTTTTCCCATTCAAATGAGGATCTGAAACCTGACAGTTTCATTCATCCAAAACCCACTGTCCTGACTGCTAGGAATGAAGCCATTCTCATTTGTCAGTGAAGATGCAAATGAGGATATAGTTGCACTGCTCTAAATGGGGAAAATTGCAATCCTACTGATACAACATGTTCTCTCCCTGCAATAAAGGGACAGGAAAACTATTCCTTGGGGTAATGTGAATCTTCATAAGGTATTATAATGGCACTTCATAAACTGTAAGACTCAGAAAGACTTTTCTGAGTAAGACTTTTCTTACTCAGAAAATTAGTTCTATAAGGGAATAAAAGGGTTTGAAAGTTAAGTAAGTTTGGGAAATGCTGCATATAGTATATTCAAGTTTTAGAGATTCATTATATGCACTAGGACATTAAAATAAGGAAATATTAAATTTTAGTTATACCCAGATTTCTCCAACATTTTTAACTACAGACCACAACAGCTACCTGTTCTTCTTGAGTCACATCTATTATTTAGCCTACAGAGCTGCTTTTCAATAAGACAGACTGCTAGGATGAACAACAAAAACCTCTAGAACTTTTGTATACTCTTGATCCTACTTCCCATGGAAGTTGGCACAGTTTTAAATCTATCAGAGCTTCTATTAAATGTTTTTTAAATTTCAAGTGACTAATTCTGAATTTTTCAAACAGAGAAAATAGGAAAAAATGATATAAAAGACACTCATGTTATACTACTTCCATTTAGATTTAGCAGCTGTTAGTATTTTACCAAAGATTTTTGGAAAAAAAGTTACCCCCAAAAATGAATTCAACAAAAATTAATCACAGATAGGGGTGGTTTTATAATTTGGAAAACCAAATTGTCCCTTTATTAACATTGTCAATTAATAAAAATTGGGAGAGGGTATTTTCATGGAGGGTGGAATGGTGGGGTCAAAAGGCAATTCAATTGTTATTTGGTATGCCATAAGACAATCTGTAAATTTTTAAACACATTTCAATACTTTCAAATTTATCATTTAGACTTTTAATAACATATCCAATACCTTTTCAGCTACTGTATTTTGCCATATATAATGAACATTTTTTACTCAATTTTTTTTGCAGAAAAATAACAATGTGCACCATACATGGATATGATTACATAATGGGTATAATAATGGGTATAATAATCCCATGTATAATACACATAAAACTGTGGTCACATATTATAAAAGGGAGCAAATTATAAGTGGCAAAATGTGATAATCACATCATTCTGATGTTTGGTAACATTTTAACTAATTTTTAAAAAATTAATTGTTGTTCAAGCACAGTTGTCTCCATTTACTTGTATCCTTCCCCCACCACCCCAGCCATCCCACTTCCCAACCTTGGTCCTATCCTTCTTTGGTTTTGTTCATGGGTCCTTTGTACATATTCCTGAAAACCCTTACTCCTTTTCCCCCATTATCCCTTCCCACCACCCCTCAGGTTACTGTCACTATGTTCTTAATTTCAATATCTTTGGTTATATTTTGCTTGCTTGTTTTGTTGATTAGGTTTCTGTTAAAGGTGAGATCATATGGTATTTGCCTTTCACTGCCTGGCTTATTTCACTTAGCATAACATGGGTCTCCAATTCCATCCATGCTATAGCAAAGGGTAGGAGCTACTTCCTTCTCTCTGTTACGTAGAACTCCATTGTGTAAATGTACAGTGATCATTCACCTATCACATGAGTTGTGTTCTAGAGATCCCTGAGATAGGTGAAAATCTGCAAAGTAGTGGCATTATATTTATTTTATTAGTTATACATATTTTAAGGCTTTATAAACCCAACACTCCTATAAACCTTTCCCACACTCTTATAAACACTTCATATGTTCTTAAACACTTTCTACACTCTTAAACCTACATAATTTTAACAACATAAAAAATTCTATATGAGTACTCACCAGTGAAGTATACAGTCATCCCTCCCTATATTGCGGTTCACTTATTGTGGCTCCGCAATACGGTGAAGCCGCAATAAGTGAACCACAATATAGCGAGGGACGACTGTACCATACTTTTTTCATCCACTCATTTACTGACACGCACTTATGTTGCATCTACAACTTGCCTACTGTAAACTGTGCTGTTGTGAACACTGGGGTGCACAGGTTATTTTGGATTAGTTTTCCAAGGTTCTTAGGATATAACCTAGCAGTGGAATTGTGGGGTCAAAAGGCAATTCAATTGTTTGTTTTCTAAAGAAATTCCATACTGTTTTCCATAGCAGCTGCACCAGTCTGCAATCCTACCAGTAAGTAGTGCACTAGGGTTCCGTTTCCTCAACAAGGAACCCCTCTCAACACTTGTTGTTTGTTGATTTGTTTCTGATAGCCATTCTCAATGGTGTGAAGTGGTATCTCATTGTGGTTTTAATTTACATCTCTCTGATGGCTAGTGATGAAGAGCATCTTTTCATATGACCAGAGAGTGGGAGGATCCAAATGGCATTACAGCGCTTAACAATGCACTGTCCTCCATACGAGTCCAACAATATGTTGGCACCCTGATTGTATTTATTGTTTCTGCAATCATTGTTGCCAGCCACTGCTGCTATGGCAACCACTGCCCTAGCGGACTCAGTCCAAACTGCACATACGGTTGATGTTCTTTTAACCAATACTACTTTAGAATTGGTCCAACAGGCTCAAATAGATCAGGAGATCCTGACCTGCCTGCCTGCAGTTGAATCTGCACTGGACTGGATTGGCGAACACCAGGATGCACTAGTGACTCGTCAGCACCTAACCTGTGACCCTGGTTTCTCCAGACTGTGTGTCACACCACTACAATAGAATTCCAGCCAGCATACTTGGACTGATATCCAACATCGCCTGAGGGGAGCTTTCTCCACTAATTTAAAAGGCCAAATTGATAAATTGCAGCTGGAGTTGCATCAGCAGCTGCAGGACATTCAATGTTTAACCAAACAGGACGTTTTTAAAGCCCTTAGTGAAAATATTAGTTTGCTAAATCCCAAAACATGGTTTGATGGACTTAATTTGAGAATGTGGGTTTTTGGAGCTGCTGGTTGTATACTGATTATAATATTGCTTTGTGTACTTTGGTGTATTTGCAAATTGTTTTCTCAGGGTCATATCAGAGACCAGCAAGTAGCCACCTTTATGGAACCCTTAGCAGTCCTAACTAGGAACAAAAAAGGAGATATGAAAAACCACTCTAGTAAGCGTGGAAATATAACTCAACACCCACATAAGAAACCAGTGGGAATGAGTCGGTGTACAGAACTGCACCTGCAAAGAAATCCTCTCGTAAGAAGTCAGGCCTGAATTATACTCAAACTGCCTTGTGATTTGCCTTCCCTGAAATCTATGTAATTATCCCAAAGACTGAAATGTAATCAAACTTGTTACTCCTGTTTTTCCCATGTATCTAAAATATGTTTTCTTAGGCTGAATTTAGAAATCTAGGTATTAATAACCCGTAGAATCTCTTTTTTGCTTTAATTTTCACTTGTGCCATATGATGTATATAGATATTGCTTTTCTTGTGATTTGCATCTGTGAACAGCAAATAGCAGGTTTCACAGGCTTAACAACAATTTGGTTTTTATAACTAAAAAGGGGGAGGTGTTGGGGACCGCCCTGCCTGGTCTCAGGGAGCTGTAACCCCCCGTGACTTAGGCTGAGTGAGAGACATCCGGACCAGGATCCACTAAGGAGACAAAAACATATTTCCCTGGCATGAACGCTGCATGTTCATATGCCTCATTCCCTTCTGCTTGATTGGCAGTCAACGACAGCTAACAATTCTCTAGGATAGAGAATGAACCTAAGACAGACACGATCATGTGGGAATGTTACAGGGAAGAGACTCACAGGGCTGTGGAAATGAAGGGGTGATCACATCAACCCCTGCCCCCTACCTCGGCTATGTCAAACAAAGCCTGAGTCTTTGTTCTTAGATGTGAGAAATCCAAGTCTCCTGAATGCCTTTGTCTCCTGACTGCCAGGCTCAAGCCTACAGAAATAGCAAATAGCCAAAGGGGCAGCCCAGACAAGAGATGGCAGAACCCTGGGGTAATCAGGCCTGGGACATAGAATATGCAAGATCCTGTGAGATCTGTTTGCTGGAGGATGTTATTAACTTGGAATTTGAAGGCACAGACAGGAAACCTTTGGAACATGTAGTCCTTTCATATGTTAAAACTCCAATCTCTGCCCAGAATCACAGCAGGAGTTCTGTTAGCATCTTTGTAAGTTACCTGTTCCCTTCGATCTTTTCTGCCAGACTGTGAATCCACAAACTGAGTCTGCTTTCTTAATAAAAATCTGCTTGGGAATGGACACACCGCACTAGAGAGAGTGGCCGTTCCATTCTTTACTTCCCCATAGAAACTGCTTGTGTCTGTGTATGTCTTTCTCACGTGTTTCAACGAGCCATCTGCAGCATTCCACGCTCACTGCTGGCTAGTGAGCACGCGTTAGATATTGGCTGTAGGTCTCTCATATATGGCCTTTATTATGTTGAAGAATGCTCCCTGTGTTCTCACTTTGCTGAGTGTTTTTATCATAATGGGTGCTGTACCTTATCAATGCTTTTTCCCCATCTATTGATAGGATCATGTGATTTTCTTTACTTTTGTTTATGTGATGTATTACATTTATTTATATGCAAATATTGTACCATTTTTGCATACTGGGATGAATCCAGCTGAATCATGATATATGACTTTTTAATGTACTGCTAGATGAGGTTTGCCAAAAATTTGTTGAGGATTTTAACGTCTATGTTCATCAGCAGTACTGACCTGAAGTTTTCTTTCTTTCTTGCATCTTTATCTGGCTTGGGGATTAGGATTATGCTGGCTTCATAGAAAAAGATTGGGAGTTTTCCATCTTCTTTAATTTTGGGGAATAGTTTGTGAAGTATAGGGGTTAGCTCTTCCTTAAATGCTTTGTAGAATTCTCCTGCGAAACTAAATGGTCCAGGGCTTCTGTGTATTGGGAGTGTTTTGATTACTGCCTCAATTTCATCATCTGTTATTGGTCTGTTCAGGCTTTTTGATTCTTCTTCATTGAGTTTTGGGAGACTACATTTTTCCATAAATGTGTCCATTTCACCTAGTTTTTCAAATTTCTTGGCATATAGTTCTTTGTAGTCATTTCTCACAATGACTTCTTACAACTTTGATAGCAGTTGTAATCTCTCCTCTGTCATTTCTGATCGTGTTTATTTGGGTCCTCTCTCCTTTCTTCTTGCTAAGTCTACCTCAAGGCTTGTCAATTTTGTTTATCTTTTCAAAGAACCAGTTCCAGGATTCATTGATCCTTAGAATTGTGCTTTTAGTCTCTATGTCATTTAATTCTGCTCTGATCTTGGTTATTTTCTTCCCTCTACTTGCTCTGGGCTGTCTTCATTGTTGTTCCTCCAGTTCTTGTAGGTCTACACCTACAAGATTTTTCCTTGAGATTGGTTTCTAGTTTCTGTCCCTTGTGGTTCAAGAAAATGCTTGTTATGATTTCAATTTTCTTGAATTTATTGAGGCTTCTTTTGTGTTCTATTATGTGGTCTATCTTTCAAAATGTTCCATGTGCACTTGAAAAGAATGTGTATTTTGCTTACTGGGGAGAAAGGCTCTATATATATCAGTTAAGCCCATTTGATTTAGGGCATTACTGAATGCCACAATATCTGTATTGATATTTTGTTTGGAAGATCTATCCATTTTTAATAGTGGGGTGTTGACATCCTCTACGATATTTGTGTTGCTGTCAACATCTTTCTTGATGTCCTTCAAGATTTTCTTTATGTATTTGGGTGCTCCTATGTTGGGTGCATACTTCTTAATGGATTCCTCCCTTGAGTATCATGAGGTGACTTTCTGGGTCTCTATGGCGCTTTTTTTTGAAGTCTATTTTGTCTGATGCGAGTACTGCAACCCCAGCTTTTTTTTCTGTCCATTTGTCTTGGAATATTTTATCCAGGCCTTCACATTCAGTCTGTGTAGGTCTTTTGTTCCAAGATGGGTCTCCTGTAAGCAGCATATGTGTGAGTCATGATTTCTCATCCATTCAGCTATTCTGTGATTTTTGATTGAAGCTTTCAACCCATTTATATTTAACGTTATTATTGATAGGTACTTATTCATTGCCATTTTTTCGTACCTGTGTTCCTCTCTCTCTCTTTTCCTTCCTTTTCTTAAAGCAGTCCCTTTAGCATCTCTTGCATACCTGGTTTGTGGAAGGTGTAGTCTTTTAGACTTCTTTTGTCTGGGAAGCTCCTTCTTTTGCCTTCCATTTTAGTTGAGGGCCTTGCTGGATATAGTAGTCTTGCTTGCAGGCCTTTGGTTTTCATTACTGGGAATACTTCTTGCCATTCTATCTGTCTTTGAATGTTTCTATTGAGAAGTCAGCTGCCAGTCTTATTGGGGCTTCCTTGTATGTGACTTCCTGTTTCTCACTTCCTGCCTTTAAATTCTCTCTTTGTCTTGGAATTTTGTCATTTTAATTTTGATGTGTCTTGAAGTGGGCCTCTTCGGGTTTCTCTTGATTGGGATTCTCTGTGTTTCCTGGATTTGTCTGGCCTTTTCTCTTATCAAATTAGGGAAGTTTTCTATCATTACTCTTTCAAGCAGGTTTTCTTTCCTTGCTCCTCCTCTTCTCTTTCTGCTATTTTATGGATATTATTACCTTTCAAATTGTCTTGCAGTTCCCTTACTACCTCTTCATTCTTGAGTCTCTTTTTCTTTTCTTGCTCTTTCTTGTTGTTTTTTTCCTACCTTTTCCTCTAGTTCCCTGATTTGATCCTCTGCTACATTCAGCCTGCTTGTAATTCCTTCTAGTGTATTTTTTATTTCTGAGATCTTATTTTTCATTTTTTCCTGTTTTCTGTTTATAGTTTCTATTTCCTTTTCATACTGTTGTAGTTCTCACTCAGTTCCTTTTAGTTTTCTATTAATTCTTTGAGCATCTTCATAACCATTAATTTGAATTCTACATCTGATAGTTTGCTTACCTCCATTTCATTTTGCTGTTCTAGTGGGGAGTCTCCCATTCCTTTTGATTGTATAGTCTTTTTTTCTCCTCATTTTAGGTCACTCTTTTTGTTTGTTTCTGTTCTTCCTAATGTTTCATTTTGCTAGCTGTCTTTGTAGGATGAAATTCTATGGTAGGAATTAATAGTTCCAACCCTATGGTAGGGTTCAGTGGTACGGTCTCTTTGATCTCCTTTTCTGTACGCTCTAGGTTTCCCCTTTTTCTGTTTGTGTGGGCTCTCTTGTTGTAGTTGGGTTTTTACCTTTTGGTGGTTCCTTTGTTGTTGGTTTTTCTCCTCCAGCAGGTATACTGATGTTCACAGTTCCCACCTCTTTTTATATGTGATCAGTGGCAGGGGGTAGGCAAAATGGATTAAGACAGCAGGAGAGTATTTTATGGGGTTTAAAGTATCAGCAAGTAGAGAAGAGATAGGAGATTCTTTGGATAAGTATAGTGTTAACTATGATATTTCACCCAACTAGCCACTTTTTATAAAAGGTGAAAGAGAGATAAGACTCTTGTTAGAGGGCAGGATGATTGTGAGCTGAATCCAGAAAACAGAATGCTTGTGCAAGGTTAGATGATGAGATAGTGAGAGTAAAGGATAGAAAGGAAGCACAGTGTGAGAAAGAAAAGAGTTAACCAGAATAATAATAATGCTCAGGATTGAACTGAAGTGGGCTAAGATCATGGAAGGTTGCTGTGTAGTATGTACAATTATATGGAACAACAATTATTTACAAAAGTACTGGAACAACAATAATATGACAGGAAATATATGATTTGGGTAATAAGAATAGAAAGTACTTGATCAACAGTTGTGTGTTAGTGGAACACAGGCAAAGTGAAGAAGGAAAATTAAAATATAATAAAGAGAGAATAAGGAAAACCAGTCAAATCATGCAAATAAACAGAGAAATAAAATGAGGAAAACTAAACATAAGGAAAAGAAGTAAAAAAATGCTAATAAAATAAAATGTAAAAATAATGAAAGAAAATACGCATAAATAATAAAATGCCAGCTCTATGGGGTAGCAGAGTGACATTTGTTTCAGTTTCTCAATTTTGGGGGTTAGCCTTGTGTTCCACCTATGGATCTGTGTCTAGGCCTTTCATATCTCCATGTCTTATTGTCTCACTTGGAGGAAGAAAGAAAAGGAAAAAAAAAAGAGAGGAAAGAAAAAATAAGTCTCCTGCCAACTTTAAACTCAAGCAGCGAGTCCTGCTGGTATTCTTGGATGCCACAGGAAGAGGAAGGCAGGGCTTCACTTTTTTTCCTTCCTATGGTTTTGAGAGGAGGGGGACCAGGTCTTGGCCACAATATTTGCAGTTGTCCAGCTTCTGGCCCAGGTCCTCCATGAGCTTCCAGGCTCAAATCAGCCACTCAGTCTCTGGGCATGCAGTACAAGTCAAGCTCAGGAGCACTGTTCCTGACTGAAACATTTTTTAATTCATTGATTTACATTCACTATTATATGTGAAGTACTATGCTAGGTGCTGAGGGACATAACAGTATAAAGGTATTTTTTTTTCCCCTCATGAAACTTAAAAACTAGTACAGGAATTGACAAACTTTTCTGTTAGAGGCCACACAACAGTATTATGAGCTCTGGGGGAAACAAAGTTTCCGTTGCCAACTACTAAGCTCTGTTGTACGCCAAAAGCAGTCATAGACAATAGTAACAAATAAGCATGGATGTGTTCAAACAAAACCTTATTTACAGCTAGTGGGCCAGATTTGGCAAACGGGCTATAGCTTGCCTACATCTGCTCCGGTGGAAAATAATTAATGAGCAATTTCTATATTATAGGGTAAATGCAGTGATAATGGTAAGCCAAGGTTGTTATAGAACATATTACAAAAGAATCAACTTAGGTTCTGGGAGGGACAACACTTTAACTGATGCCTCTATTGTCCCAAATTCAAAAACTAAAAGTAGTTTTTATAATGTGCTACCATTATAAAACAACTTTTAAGACTATATTGACTTTCAGAGAGAGGGGAAGGGGGGGATAAAAAGAGGGAGAGAAACAATGGTATGCAAGAGATACATTAATCAGTTGCATCTTGCACGCCCACAACTGGGGACCTGGCGTGCAACCCAAGCATGTGCCCTGACTTGGAATCAAACCAGAAACCAAAGGGCTTCACAGGCTGGCACTCAACTCACTGAGCCACACTAGCCAGGGTCCATTGTAAAACAATTTAAAATCTCATTCTGGAAATGTAAAACATATTTGACTATGAAAACATTGCTCAGTTATGTAGTATTCTCTTCTGGTTGTTTATGAAAAATTATACCATAAGCACATTTAAAAGCTTACCTTGAGTGACTGTTTTGAGAACAATTAAAGTTGATAAAAATCTTAATGGCAAATTGGAACTCCTAAAGAAAGCAGCTGTCTTTGGTTTATTCTCCATAGCATGCTCTGAAGAATTATCCTGAATTGCCTTAGTTACTACTCCTTTGAATATGTCTTCACCCAGTCTCCTCAGTGTTGATGTCATAGTTGAATGCTGTTAAAAATATGTATTATCTTAGTATACTTATGTTCAGAAAATATAATTTTAAATACAGTCTAACATATGAACTGAAGATAAGTCTATGTCTTGCTAATTAAAAATATAAAACAGTTGAAAATATGCAAGCCTGCAAAGTAATAATTTATAATCAACTTAAAATTACTTATGACTGTGTATTTTTCTAAAAGAAATGGGCAGTCTACTAGAATTGGAAAGTTGAAAACAGTAATTTGCTAAGAATAAAATTAGAGGATTAGAAATGAAATTCAATTTCAAAATGTTTAAAAGGATAGGATCATGAAATATTTCCGGTACAGAGAGGTCAAAGGAACAGAGACAGACTCTACAGGCTGTTCATTGCTCTACCATTAGTATTAAGTGGTTTATCAGGTATATCGTACAGTATTAGCTTATAAAGTGATCGACTATGCCCTCACTACCTTAGAGCTCAGTATGACTATAAATGTCACAATGATTTTGATAAGTTTAACAGTTTCAGAAGAATAAAATACTGGGTGAGAATCTAGAATTACTAACATGGCAAATAAGCTAAAATAGAAAATATGCAAATGAGAAATAATAGCATATAACTACCACTAAAATAAAGGGAAATCATTTCAAACTGCTGCAGGAGAGAATGCTTTTGCCAGACATACAAATAATGTGTATTTTTCTTTATTATTATCTAGTACTCCAAACCCTGAGTTTGATAAGTTTCCCCATCCTATGAAAATTTGTGACCAATTGGTACCCAAATCGGTTTTGATCTTGCAAAATGAATAACAAAAATTAGGATTTCTGCATATAAAAATCAGAGACAGATATATTCAGATTTTATAAGGATCAAAGGTCAAAAATAATTGAGTGGTAAGGGGCACAAGCACCACAATCTAATTTAAATATATTGTCAATAGCTTTTAATATCACTAGGAAAAGATAACACATACATGTTTTAAAGCCTTTCTGTAAAAAGATAATAGAAGAAAGTATTTCAAAATTCTACTTAGAATAATTGTGTTAGAATGATAAGATCAGGAGAAATGTGCTTATTTCAAAAGTATCTATAATGCTTTATACTATACTTTAAAATGGGAAATACACTTTTTATTTTTGATAACATATTGATACTATTTGCCTTTAAGTAAAACAGAAGAGGAAAAAAACACAAAAAATAGCATTTTTGATAGTTATTGAAACTTCACCCAATCACTGAAATCTTTGCTGAAATCATATGGGTACTGACTTTTTCATTCATAGTATGGTACATGATTTTTCTACTTGGGTTATTCATCTTTACCAGAATTTGAATTAAAACATTGGCATTAAACCACATTTTGTAGGGTGCAAAACATGTCAAGAATAACTGACCCCACAATATAGCAAGTTTTTAAAAATAAAATACTTCTGCCTATAGAGTAGGAGTACTTTTCCCTAGTCTTCCTGCTCTAAAAACAACATAAATCCCTAGACGTTATACAGAAAACAAATAAGATGACTCCAAAAGGTTTAGTTCTTTGAGTTATCTGATGCCTCATATTCCCTTGACTTGGAACTGAGAAAGCTGGCAACCTGACAATACCAAACTGCCCCAACAAAAGGCTGCTCTCTCTAGCCAAAAGAATAGGGAAATGGTAGCATAGCAAGATAAACAAACTCAGACAAAACCATGTGCCAGCCAAATACCCCCACCAAGATCAGCAAAGTGGCCCAACCCCAATCCAGACCAGCAAAGTATAATGAGGTGTCAGTAAAGGCCATGTGGGAAGTTGTAATGAGGCACTGCTAGCCCTCCAGGTTAGGGAAGTATCACGGAGATCTAGTAAGGGGCCAAGGACCCTCTCCCCTAAATAATATCAAGAGCTAGTGGGGAATCTGGACTTATACCTTACAGGAAAATAAAGAGGAGGTACCTCCCCACCCTTTCCTCCACCACAGCAGTGTCAAAGAAAGCCAGATAAAACAAAATGTTTAATAAGACCCAGAATCTTACAACATAATATCAAAATGTCCAGTTTTCAATTAAAAACTCACTAATCACATCAAAAACTGGGAAGATATCAAACTGAATGAAAAAACAGTTACTAACACAAACATGACAAAAATGTTAGAATTATCTGACAATCATTTTAAAGCAGCCATGATAAAATGAGAAATTATGTTTTTAAATACAAATTGGAAAACTTATAAAAGAAATAGTCTTACTAATGAAAATAATGAAGAATCAAAAGGAAATTTTGTAACTGAAAACACAATAACCAAAATTAAAAACTCAGTGGATACCTTTAACAGCAGTATGGAGGAAGACAGGAAAGAACCAGTTAACTAGAAAATAAAACAATAGAAATTACCCAATCTGAACAACAGAAGAAAAACCTGAGAAAAAACATAAACAGAGCCAAAGAACTGAAGGTCTATAACAAAACATTTAACAATAACATCTATCAGAATCCTGAATGAAAAAAAAAAATCACAAGGAGCTAAAAAAAATACTTGAAGAAATAATGACTATAAACTTTCCAGATTTGACCAAAAATCACAACGGAAGGTTGAAGAAGGTAAGAAAACAGAAACATGATGAATCCAAAGAAATCAACAAGACACGTCATAGCCAAACTTATGAAAACCAAAGAAAAAAGAAAAAAATTGAAAGCAGTGATAGAGAAATGAATATATTTGGGGAAAGCAATTCAAATGACAGTGGGTTTTTTATCACAAACCATGAAAGTCATCTAAAAGGAATTGGCACATTTTTCAAGTACAAGAAAAGAACAGTCATCCCAGATTGTGATATCTAGTGAAAATACCCTTCAGGGATGAAGGGAAAATCAGGACATTATAGGATGAAGAAAAAACTAAAACAATCTGTCATCAGCAGACCTACTTCAAAAGACTACCTAAGAAAAGTTCTATAAACAGAAATGAAATGATAAAAGAAAGACCACTGAAACATCAGGAATCAAGAAAGGGAGGAAAAAAGGAAACAATAAGCAAAATATGTGTAAGTATAACAGACTTTCCTTCTCGAATTTCATGTTTGACAGATGAAGCAAAAATGGTAACACTGCTAATTTGGTTCTCTATAAACCTAGAAGAGTATTAACACAATTATGGTGGGGGAGGTTAAAGGAAGGCAAGATTTCTATGAACTAATAAAATGACAAAACCATTAGATGGTAATAAGTTACTTATATATGGTGTAATACCTAGAAAAATTACTAAAAAAGCTGTACAAACAGATACACTCAAGCTGTAAGGATAAATCAAAATGGAATCCTAAAAAAATGTTTAAGTAACCCAGATGAAATAGGTAAAAGAAACTAAAGAAATGAAGAACAGACAAAAAAGAACAGTAAACAAACAAACAACAGACTGAAGCCCTAACATAAATGTCCTAGGTACACCAATTAAAATAGACAACTTAAAGTTGATTAAGAACATAAACTAGCTATATGCTATCTACAAAAAAACTCATTTCAAATATAATAATATAAGCAGATGAATTAAAAGAATGAAAGAAGACATCATGAATTAAATGAAAGCAGAAGTGGCTATATTAGTAGTATCAGAGACTGGACCTGAAAATGAAGAAAACTGTCAGGGACAGAAAGGGATGTTATATGATGATGACAGAGTCAATCCATTAAGAAGAAAACATAATTCTAAATGTATGTGTTCTAACACAGTTGCAAAATATGTGAGCCTAAAACTGATAAAACCCAACAGCAGAAATATATAAATCCGCAATTATAGCTGAAGACTTCAACATTCCTTTCTGAACAATTGATACAATTAGACAGAATCTTAGCAAGGCTATGAAACTCAACACCATCAACCAGCAGAATCTAATCCACACTTACAGAACACTCCACACAACAGAATACACAGTCTCAGAAAAAAAAATCAATAATACAACCAAACTAGAAAACCAGTAAGGTAACAAGAAGACTTATAGCAAACTTCTAAATAATACATGGGGGGTCAAAGAGGACATCTCAAGCAAATTTTTTAAAAATAAAGTTAACTGAAAGTAAATGGAAATGCAGTGTATCAAACCTTATGGGCCACAGTTCAAGCAGTACTGGTAGAAAGATGTCATTAAATGCATGTATTAGAAAAGAAAGTCTCAAATCAATAATATTTTTCATCTCTGCAACCTAAAAAAAGGAGATGAGAGTAGGGGAAGATGGCGGTGAAGTAGGTAGGAGTGGAGCCCACTTCTCCTTGTGGAACACGTAGAAACAGAGTGAACAACCAATGGAATCCCAGTTTACATGAAGTTTGGAGGGAAAAACTTGCAGAGGACATTGAAAAACAGGCAGTGAGGAGAGTGCACGGTGATGGTAATGTTCCTGGCATCTACACCAGGACCGAAGCTGCTCTGGCGCCCACACCAGCGCCTGCTGCATGATATGGGGAGAAGAGTTAGAGCACCAGCTCCTTCCCCTACCAGAGCAGGGAGGGCAGCCTGGCACTAGGAGGGACCTGGGTGCTGAAAGTCGCTGGGGGAAGTAGAGATGAGGTGGGAGACACACAGAGGCGGTACACACCCCCTGGGACAGTGGACGCTGGCACCAGAGAAATGGGGATGCCAGGCGATATCTGGAGAAGGGAGGAGTTGAGCCGTGTCAGACCCAGACTTGTACAGCCTCCAGAGTAGTAGAAAAAGTGGGGCTGTGTGAAGCACTTGTTAAAAACAGCGGACAGCTGCTTTGTAAGGAACTCTCCAGCAGTGGCTAGTGCACCCTCAAGGGAGATTTTAGCTACACTTGCCCAGAGGGAGTGGCAGAAGGGAACTCTGTGTGCCCTGCTAGTGTTGCACAGTGTGCCCAAACACAGTAGCTGAGCTGAACCTTGTACCCCGCCTGTCTGGCACTGCCCCTACTCAGAGTGTGTAGAGGTGGGGAACCTTGCACCCTGCCTGTCTCACACTGCATGCACCCAGAGTGAGTGGAGGAGGGGAACTGTGCCCCCCCCCCCCCCCGCAGCTCTGGCACCAAGTGCTCAACTTGTCTCGGGCGTGGGCGGCGCCAGAGATTGACTAATGCTGTGAGCAGCTGAGTGGCTGATTTGAGCCTGGCAGCTCACAGAAGACCTCAGCGGAGGCCAGGAAACAGTGAATAGTGCAACCCAAACCTGGTCCCCATCCTCTCAGAACTAAAGGAAGGGAGAAAAGGAAAGCCCAGCCCCCTCTTCAGTAGCATCTAAGAAGACCAACAGAACTCACTGAACAGGTTTAAAGTCAGCAGGAGGCTTATTATTTTTTTTTCTTTTTTGATCATCTTTCTTCCCACCCCCACTTTTTTCTTCCTTTTTTTTTTCTTCCAAGTGAGACAATAAGACAGAGTTACAAAGGGTCCAGAGACAAATCAAAAAGGGAAGCACAAGGCTAATCCCAAAAACCAAGAAACTGACACAACATCCCTGTGCTATCCCACAGAGCAGGCATTTTATTGTGTATGTGTATTATTATTAGCATGCAGTTACTTTTTACCACTTTTATTTTATTAGTATTTTTTATATCTCTTCCTTAGGTTTAGTTTTCCTAAAATTATTTCCCTGTTTAATTGTATTGCTTGACTATTTTTCCTTATTCTCATATTGTATTTTAATTTTTCTTCTTTCATGTCACTTGTGTTCCAATAACACCCAACTCTTGATCAGGTACTTTCTATTCTGTTTATCCAAGTCATTTATTTCTTGTCGTATTATTGTTGTTCCAGTACTTTTGTAAATAATTGTCCCATATAATTGTACACACTACACAGCAACTCTCCATGATCTTAGCCCATTCACTTTAACCCTGAGCATTAGTATTGTTGTGGTTAGTTCTATTCTCTAACACAATCCATCTACTTTCTATCCTTTACTCTCACTATATCTTATCATCACTCAACAAACACTCTGTTTTCTGGATTCAGCTCACAATCATCCTGCCCTCTAACAAGAGTCTTATTTCTCTTTAACCTTTTATAAAAAGTGGCTAGTTGGGTGAAATATCACAGTTAACACTATACTTATCCAAAGAATCTCCTATCTCTTCTCTACTTGCTGGTACTTTAAACCCCATAAAATACTCTCCTGCTGTCTTAATCCATTTTGCTTACCCCTGCCACTGATCACATATAAGAATAGGTGGCAGCTGTGAACATCAGTATACCTGCTGAAGGAAAAAAAAAACACCAACAAAGGAACCATCAAAAAGTACAAACCCAACTACAACAAGAGAGCCCACACAAACAGAAGAAAAGGGAAACCTAGAACATGCCAGCAAGGAGATCAGAGACCATACCACTGAACTTCATAAAATTCCTACCATACAATTTCACCCTACAAAGACAGATAAAAAGTGATACATCAGGAAACACAGAAACAAACAAAAAGAGTCATCTAAAATGGTGATACATAAAAAAAACATGCAATCAAAAGGAATGGAAGACTTCCCACTAAAAGAGATAAACGAAATGGAGGTAACCAACCTATCAAATTAATGGTTATAAAGATGCTCAAAGAGCTTACAAACAATTACAAGGAACTGAGTGAGATCAACATCACCACAAAAAAGTAAATAGAAACTATAAACAAAAAAACAGGAGATGAACAACAAACTCTCAGAAATAGAAAACATATTTGAAGGAATGACAAGCAGGCTGGATGAAGCAGATGATTGAATCAGTGAGTTGGAAAACAAAGTAGAAAAAACCTCCCAGATAGAGCAAGACAAAGAAAAGAGACTCAGAACAAACAAACAGGTAGTAAGGGAACTGCAAAACAACATGAAATGTAACAATATCTGTGTAATAGGGATACCAGAAGGAGAAAAGAAGAGCAAGGGATACAACACCTATTTTTAAAGTAATAATGGAAAACTTCCCTAATATCATGAGAGAAAAAGTCACACAAATCCAGGAAACATAGAGTCCCAATCAAGAAGAACTCAAAGAGGTTGCTTAAATACACATCATAATTAAAACGGCAAAATTCCAAGAAAAAGAGAGAATCTTAAAGGCAGCAAGGGAAAAAAGGAAGTAACATACAAGGGAGCCACAGTAAGACTAGTGGCTGATTTCTCAATGGAAACACTCCAAGACAGAAGAAATGGCAGGAAAAATTCTCAGTATTGAAAACCACAGGGCTGCAAGCAAGACTACTCTATCCAGCAAGGCCCTCAATTAAAATGGAAGGCAAAAGAAGGAGCTTCCCAGACAAAAGAAGTCTAAAAGAATATACCTCCCACAAACCAGCTCTGCAAGAGATGCTATGGCACTGCTTTAAGAAAAGTAAGGAAGAGAGTGAGAGAGAGAGGAACACAGATATGAAAAAAGGGCAATGAATAAGTACCTACCAATAATAACCTTAAACATAAATGGATTAAATGCTCCAATCAAAAGACAAAGAACAGCTGAATGGATAAGAAAGCATGACCCACACATATGTTGCCTACAACGGACCCACCTCAGAACAAAAGACCTACACAGACTGAAAGTGTGAAGGGCGGGAAACAAATATTCCAAGCAAACGGACAGGGAAAAAAAGCCAGGGTAGCAATATTCCTATCAGACAAAATAAACATCAAAAGAAGAACCATAAAAAGAGACCCAGAAGGTCATTTCATAATATTCAAGGGACGAATTCATCAAAAACACAACAACATTGTAAACATATATGCATCCAACACAGGAATACCGAAATACATAAAGAAAATCTTGGAGGACGTCAAGAAAGATTTTGAGAGCAACACAATTATAGTAGGAGATTTTAATACCTCACGGTCAAAAAGTGACAGATCTTCCAAACCAAGTATCAATAAAGATATTGTGGCATTGAACAATGCCATAGATGAAATGGACTTCACTGATATATATAGAGTCTTTCATCCCAAAGAAGCAAAATACACATTCTTTTCAAGTGCACATGGAACATTTTCAAAGATAGACCACATGATAGGACACAAAACAAACCTCAACAAATTCAACAAAATTGAAATAATAACAAGCATTATCTTGAACCACAAGGGACTGAAACTAGAAACCAACCTGAAGGAAAAATCGCAAAAACACTCAAACTCATGGAGATTGAATAGCATGTTATTAAACAATGAATGGGTCAAGAAGGAGATCAAGGAAAAAATCAAAAAGTTCCTGGAAACAAATGAAAATTAACTCACAATAACCCAAAACTTATGGGAAACAGCAAAGGTAATCCTGAGAGGGAAATTCTAACTATATAGGACTACCTAAACACAAACAGAAACATTTCAAATATATAACCTAGCCTTACAGCTACAAGAACTCAAGGAAAAACAACAAGCACAAGGAAGTAAATAACCAAGATCAGAGCAGAATTCAATGACATGCATATTAAAAGCACAATTCTAGGGACCAATGAATATAGGAGCTGGTTCTTTGTAGAGATAAAGAAAATCGACAAGCCTTGAAGCAGGGTCATCAAGAAAAAAAAGAGAGAACACCCAAATAAACACAATCAGAAATGAAAGAGGAGAGATTACAACTGATAACACAGAAATACAAAAGATTATAAGAAATTACTACAAAGAACCATATGCCAAGAGCGGAGTTCCGACCAAGATGGAGGCATACGTAGACCCACTGTGCCTCCTTGCAACCAAAATAAGGACAACAACAATTTAAAAAAAAAAAAAAAAAAAAACAACCAGTACCGACAGAAAACTGAAATGCATGGAAGTTGGACAACCAAGGATTTAAAGAAGCAACATTCACCCAGACCAGTAGGAGGGGCAGAGTCAGGTGGCCAGGTCGAGAGGGCTCACAGCAAACCAGCGGCTGACTGACCTGGGCTCTCAAGGCAGCTGTGGGTGGACCCAGAGAGCCGGCAGATGTGGAGGGGCACAGGACACAAGGTGGCTGCCAGACCAGGTGGTCCCACGTTCCAGCACAGATAAACTAGGTGAAACTGGGGAGCAAAACAGACTGCACAACCCAGGGTTCCAGCAAGAGGAAATAAAGCCTCAACACAACAATTGAAAACACCGCTGGCAGATGAGGCACCAGGAGAAACTCCCAGCCTCACAGGAGAGTTCGATGGAGAAACTCACATGGTCATAGAAGATACACAAACCCACTCACTGGGGAATCAGCACCAGAAGGGCCCAGTTTGCTTGGGGGAAGTGTTCTAAGTGACTGAAATTCAGCAGAGTGCAGAGCAAATACCATTGTTCCCTCTCGGATCCCTCCCCCACATACTGTGTCACAACCCAGCAACAGGGTTGCCACACCCTGATGAATACCTAAGTCTCCACGCCTCATACGTAACAGGCACATCAACACACACACAAAAAAATTGCCCAAACGAAAGAACAGATCAAAGCTCCAGAAAAAATACAACTAAGCAACGAAGAGATAGCGAACCTATCAGATGTACAATTCAAAGCACTGGTGATCAGGATGCTCACAGAATTGATTAAATTTGATCACAAATTAGATGAAAAACTGAAGGCTATGCTAAGTGAAATAAAGGAAAATGTACAGGGAACCAATAGTGGTGGGAAGGAAATTGGAACTCAAATCAATGGAGTGGACCAGAAGGAAGAAAGAAACAACTAAACAGAAAAGAATGAAGAAAGAAGAATTCAAAAAAAATGAGGAGAGGCTTAGGATCCTCCAAGACATCTTTAAACGTTCCAATATCCGAATTATAGGGGCACCAGAAGGAGAAGAGGAAAAACAAGTGGAAAAATTATTTGAACAAATAATAAAGGAGAACTTCCCCAATCTGGCAAAGGAAATAGACTTCCAGGAAGTACAGGAAGCTCAGAGAGTCCCAAAGACGTTGGACCCAAGGGAGCACACACCAAGGCACATCATAATTACATTAGCTAAGGTAAAACTGAAGGAGAGAATCCTAGAAGCAGCAAGAGATAAGGAGACAGTTACCTACAAAGGAGTATCCATCAGACTGCCAGCTGATTTCTCAAAAGAGACCTTGCAGGCAAGAAAGGGCTGGAAAGAAGTATTCCAAGTCATGAAAGGCAAGGACCTATATCCAAGATTTCTCTATTCAGCAAAGCTTTCATTTAGAATGGCAGGGCAGATGAAGTGCTTCTCAGGTAACGTCCAGTTAAAGGAGTTCACCATCACCAAGCTCTCATTATATGAAATGTTATAAGGGATTTATCTAAGAGAAAGAAGATAAAAAGCATGTACAGTAAAATGACAGCAAACTCTCAGTTAGTAATAACCACACCTAAAACAAAAACAAAAACAAACTAAGCTAACAACTAGAAAAATAACTCAACCACAGAAATGGAGATCACATGGAGGGTTAGCAATAGGGGAGTGAGAGGGGTGAGAGGGGGAAAAGGTACAGAGAATAAGTAGCATAGAGAATAGGTAGAAAATAGGGGGAGGGTAAGAATAGATGGGAAATGTAGAAGCTAAAGAACTTATAAGTATGACACATGGACATGAACTAAAGGGGGAAACGTGGGTGGGAGATGGTGTGCGGGGGGGGGGGGAGGGGGCCAAATGGGACAACTGTAATTGCATAATCGGTAAACTATATATTTTAAAAAAGAACTATATGCCAGGAAATTTGAAAATGGAGGTAAACTGGACAAATTTCTAGAAAAATATAATCTTTCAAAATTGAATGAAGAAGAAGCAGAAAGCCTGAACAGACCAATAACAGATGACGAAATTGAAGAAGTAATGAAAAAACTCCCAACACAAAAAGTCCTGAACTGGACAGTTTCACCAGAGAATTCTACAAAGCATTTAAGGAAGAGCTAACTCCTATCCTTCACAGACTATTCCAAAACATTCAAGAACATGTAAGACTCCCAAACTCTTTTTATGAGGCATCCTCCTAATTCCAAAACCAGATAAAGACACAACAAAGAAAGAAAACTTCAGGACAATATCACTGATGAACATATATGCTAATTTCCTCAACAAAATATTGGCAAATTGCATCCAGCAATATATTACAAAGATCATACACCACAACCAGGTGGGATTCATCCCAGGGATGCAAGGATGGTACAACATTCCCTAATCAATAAATGTAATAAATACATCACACGAACAAAAGCAAAGACAAAAATCACATGAACATATCAATAGATATGGAAAAAGAATTTGATAAGGTACAACACCCATTTATGATAAAAAACACTCAGCAAAGTGGTAATAGAGGGAGCATTCCTCAACATAATAAAGGCCATACAAGAGAGACCTGCCGCCAACATCATGCTCAATGGACAAAAACGAAAAACTGTCTCATTAAGATCAAGAACAAGACAACGTTGTCCACCTTCACCACTTCTATTCAACATAGTGTCAGAAGTCCTAGCCACAGCAATCACACACAAAAAAGAAATAAAAGGCATCCAAATTGGAAAGAAGGAAGCAGAACTGTCATTGTTTGTAGATGACATGATAGTGTATATATAAAATCCTATACACTCCACAAAAAAACTGCCCGTCGTAAATGAATTTGGCAAAACAGTGGGATACAAAGTCAACATCCAGAAATCAAAGGCATTTTTGTATACCAACAATGAAATATCAGAAACAGAAACCAGGAAAAAAATGCAATTTGATATAGCAACAAGAAAAATAAAATACCTCGGAATAAACCTAACTAAAGAGGTAAAAGACCTGTATGCAGAAAACTACACAACACTGAAGAAATTCAGAAAGACACAAACACATTGAAAGATACACCATATTCATGAAATAGAAGAATTAACATCATCGAAATGTCCATACTACCCAAAGCAATTTACAGATTCAATGCAATCCCTATTAAAGTACCAATGACATACTTCACAGTTATAGAAAAAAACACTTCAAAAATTTATATGGAACCATAAATGACCCCAAATAGCTGCAGCAATTTTGAGAAAGAAGAGCAAAGTAGGAGGAATCACAATACGTGATATCAAAATGTATTACAAGGCCACTGTAATCAAAACAGCCTGGTATGGGCATAAGAACAGACACAGGGACCAATGGAACAGAATGGAGAGCCCAGAAATAAACCCAAGTCTCTACAGTCAATTAATATTTGACAAAGGGGCCAGTGCATAAAATGGAGCAAAGATAGACTCTTCAACAAATGGGGTTGGGAGAGCTGGACAGCCACATGCTAAAAATAAGACTCGACCACCAACTTACACCATACACAAAAGTAAATTCAAGGTTGATAAAAGATTTAAATATAAGTCTTGACTCCATTAAGGTCCTAGAGGAGAACATAGGCAGGAAAATCTCAGATATTTGACGGAGCAACATTTTCACTGGTATGTCACCTAGATCAAGGGACATAAATGAAAGAATAAACAAATGGGACCTCATCAAAATAAAAAACTTCTGCATGGCTAAAGAAAACAGCATTAAAATGAAAAGCGAACTGTACGGGAAAACATATTTTCCAATCATCCCTCAGACAAGCATATGATCTCCAAAATATATAAAGAACTCACATGACTCCACTCCAAGAAGATTAGTAAACCAATTAGAAAATGGGCAAAGGATTTGAACAGATACTTCTCCAAGGAGGACGTACAGTGGGCCCAGAGACATATGAAAGGATGCTCAGTATTGCTAGACATCAGAGATGTGCAAATTAAAACCACAATGAGATACCACTTCACACCAGTCAGAATGGCCATCATAAACAAAGCAACAAACAACAAGTGTTGGAGAGGATGTGGAGAAAAGGGAACCCTAGTGCACTGTTGGTGGGAATGCAGACTGGTACAACCACTGTGGAAAACACTATGGAATTTCCTCAGAAAACTAAAAATGGAATTGCATTTTGATCTGGCAATTCTACTGCTAGGATTATATCCTAAGATCCCTGAAACACCAATCCAAAAGAACTCATGCACCCCAATGTTCATAGCAGCACAATTTACAATAGCCAAGTGCTAGAAGCAACCGAAGTTCCTATCAGTAAATAAATGGATTGAAAAAGTATGGTACATCTACACAATGGAATTCTACGCAGCAGAAAGGAGCTCCTACCCTTTGCAACAGCATGGATGGAACTGGAGAGCATTACACCAAGTGAAATAAGCCAGGCAATAAAAGACAAATACCATATGATCTCACCATTAACAGGAACCTAATCAACAAAATGAATACGCAAGCAAAGTATAGCCAAAAACATTGAAATTGAGAACAGGCTGACTGTGATCAGAAGGGAGAGGTGAGGGGATAAAGAGGGAAAGGGTGAGCAGTTTACAGGAACAATTATAAAGGACATATGGACAACAACAAGGGTGGGGAGTGAAAATGGGGGAGGGAGGTGGGGAGGTCTGGGGTGGTAGGAAGGAGTGGGAGGAAAAGGCAGAAAACTGTATTTGAAAAACATTTTAAAAATTGTAAATAAATAAAGGGAAAAATAAAATAAAATGGCTTAAAATCCCCCCAAAAAAGGAGATGAAAGTAAATACAAGGCAAGCAGAAGGAAGAAAATAATAAAGAGATAAAATTGAAAATGGAAAAATAATGAAACAGATGATCTTTTGAAAAAGAAATCAACACAATCAGACAAACTTCTGGAAGGAAAAAGAGATCAGGAAAATTGACACAAATTATCAATACTAGAAATGAAACAGGGGTATCACTACAAACATTGAAGACATCAAAAGGATAATAACTCTACAAATACATATTTGACATTTTAGACAAAACAGTTCAATTCCTTGAAAAGCACAAACTACTACAAATCACCTATACAAATTACACAGAGAAAACTACAGACCAATATCTATAATGAATAGACACAAAACTCCTTAACAAAACATTACAAAACAGAATTCAGCAAATTTATAAAGAACTACATAACACAGCCAAGAGAGGTTTACTTTAGGAATGCATGGAGGTTTCAATATTTCAAAGTCAATAAATGTAGTGTATCACATTATCAGGTTAAAGAAAAAAAAATCACATAACCATGTCAATAAATGCAAAAAAAAGTAAATGAAAAAATCAATAACCATTCATAATAAGAACTCAGAATAACAGGAATAGAGGAGAACTAAACTTGATTTTAAAAGCATGTACAGGAGAGAAGATGGTGGTGAAGTAGGTGGGAGCTGCGCCCACTTGCTCGTGCACCCAACAGGGACACCTGGCGATCTTCTGAAAGACAAAGTGAATCAACAGGATCTTAGCTGATACAAAGTTTGAAAGCCAGTGTGCAGAGGACACTTCAAAACAGGTGGTAAGGTTGTTTTATAGGCAGATGGGGAAAGTCCCCTGTCATGGTGCCAGAAAATGAGGCTGCCACAGGAAAAGTATTGGAGGAGAGCTGGGTCAGTGATTGCAGCCTAGCATTTCCCTCCCCTCCCGGGGCAGGCAAATCTCAAACCCACCCCAGTAGAGACTTCAACGAACAAAGTTTTCGGGGTGGGGCGGTGGGGGGGAGGGTTGTGGGAGATGGAAGGGGTGAAGGGAAGAAGGCATGAAGGCACACACACACTGCTGGCAGTGTACAAACTGGAGGGGGGCAGGAGAGGTGGTCTCATGCCAGGAAGTTCCAGAGAGTGTGGGGGATCCTGATGGAACCTGGAGCTGGGAGAAGAGGTGGGCCACAAATGACTGTGACTGAGATAGACTCTGGACTTGCTAGAGTTGGAGTATGTGGAAAGCTGGCAGCAGCTAGGGTTAGGGTCACCAACAGAGGCTTTTTAAAAAAAATATTAATTGTTGTTCAGTTACAGTTGTCCTCATATTTTTTCCTGCGTTACTCTCCCCAACCCTACTCTCCCCCATCTACCACATTCAATCCTCCTACCCACCCCTTGTCTTTGTCCATTTGTCCTTTATACATGTTCCTTGACTCTTTCCTTCTTTCTCCCATTGCCCCCCTCTCGGCCCCCTCTGGAAACTATCAGTTTGTTTCTTTATTTCTATGTCTGTTTCTATTTTGCTCACACGTGTTTTATTGATTAGGTTCTACTTATATGGGGGATCATATGGTATTTGTCTTTCACCACCTGGCTTATTTCATTTAGCACAATACTCTCCAGTTCCATCCATGCTATCACAAATGGTAGGAGTTCCTTCATTCTTTTTGTTGCATAGTATTCCACTGTGTAAATGTACCATAGTTTTTTGATCCATTTACTGATAGACATTTAGGCTGTTTCTAGCACTTGGCTACTGTACATAGGTGGGAATTCTGGCCAAGATGGAGGTGTAACTAGATATACTTTGCCTCCTCCCACAACCAAAGGTAAGACAACAACAAATTTAAAAATAAAAAACAACCAGAACTGACAGAAAATCAAACTGTATGGAAGTCCAACAACCAAGAAGTTAAAGAAGAAACATTCATTCAGACTGGTAGGAAGGGTGGAGACTGGCAGCCAGAGAGGAGAGGATGCATGGCAAGGTGGCACCTAGTGGACTGGTGGGAGGGTCCCACATTTGCATGCAGATAAACCAGGAGGAACAACTGGGGAAAGGGATAGACTGTACAACCCAGGGTTCCAGTGAGAGGGGAAAAGCCTCAATATCTCTGGCTACAAAAACCTGTGAGAATTGTGGATGTGGGAGAAACTCCCAGCCTCACAGGAGAGTTCGTTAGAGAGATCCACCAGGTCCTAGAACATACACAAACCCTCCCACCTGGAAATCAGGACCAGAAGGGCCCAATTTGCTTGTGGATAGTGGGGGAAGTGACTGAAAGCTGGTCAAGAGCCAAACAAGTGTCATTGTTCCTTTTTAGATCCCTCCCCCACATACAGCTCCACAGGGATTGGGTTGCCTTACCCTGGCAAACACCCAAGGATCTGCCCCTTTAGAGCGTAACAGGTATACCAAGACAAAAAAAAAAAAAAAAATGGACCAAATGAAAGCACAGATCAAAGCTCCAAAAATACAACTAGGTGATGAAGAGATAGCCAATCTATCAGATGCAGAGTTCAAAACACTAGGAAATCAGGATGCTCATCACAGAAATGGTTGAGTATGGTTGCAAAAGAGAGGAAGAAGTGAAGGCTATGCAAAATGAAATAAAACAAAATGTTGAGGGAACCAACAGTGAAGGGAAGGAAACTGGGACTCAAATCAATGATGTAGGCCAGAAGGAAGAAATAAACATTCAACCAGAACAGAATGAAGAAACAAGAAATTAAAAGAATGAGGAGAGGCTTAGGAACCTCTGGGACAAGTTTAAACATTCCAACATCTGAATCATAGGGGTGCCAGAAGAAGAAGAGGAAGAGCAAGAAATTGAAAACTTATTTGAACGAATAATGAAGGAGAACCTTCCCAATCTGGCAAAGGAAATAGACTTCCAGAAAGTCCAGGAAGCTCAGAGAGTCCCAAAGAAGTTGGACCCAAGGAAGCACACACCAAGGCACATCATAATTACATTACCCAAGATTAAAGATAAGGAGAGAATCTTAAAAGCAGCAAGAGAAAAGGAGACAGTTACCTACAAAGGAGTTCCAATATGACTGTCAGCTGATTTCTCAAAAGAAACCTTGCAGGCAAGAAGGAGCTGGAAAGAAATATTCAAAGTCATGAAAGGCAAGGACCTACACCCAAGTTTACTCTATCCACCAAAGCTATCATTTAGAATGGAAGGGCAGATAAAGTGCTTCACAGATAAGGTCAAGTTAAAGGAGTTCATCATCACCAAGCCCTTATTATATGAAATGTTAAAGGGACTTATCTAAGAAAAAGAAGAGGATCAAAAATATGAACTGTAAAATGACAACAAACTCACAACTATCAACAACTAAACCCAAGAGAAAACTAAAAGAAAAACAAACTAAGCAAAAAACTAGAACAGGAGCAGAATCACAGAAATGGAGGTCACATGGAGGGTTATCAGCCGTGAGGGAGAAAGGAAGTATGGGGGAAAAGGTACAGGAAATAAAAAGCATAAATGGTAGTTACAAATAGACAGGGGGAGGTTAAGAATAGTATGGGAAATGGAGAAGCCAAAGAACTTATATGTATGACCCATGTGCATGAACTAAGGTGGGGGGAGGTTGCTTGTGGGAGGGCAGAGTAGTGGGGGATAAAGGGGAGAAAAAATGTGGGACAACTGCAATAGTATAATCAATAAAATATTCTTAAAAATAAGTTAAAAAGAATATTGTATATTTAAATGACAAGGAGATACCACTACATGTCAATAGAATGGCTAAAACCCCAAAATCTGACAACACCAAAGATTGATGAGGATGTGAGGCAAGAGAATCTCTGTCATTCCTGCTAGAAATGCAAAATGGTATAGCGACTTTACAAGGCAGTTTACAATTTCTTAAAAAAAAAAACTAATACTCTTAATGTACTATCCAACAATTGTGTCCTTGGTGTTTACCCAGAGGAATTGAAAATATATCCATACAAAAACCTGCACATAGTTGTTTATAGCATCTTTATTCATACTTGCCAAAACTTGGAAGTAATCAAGATGGCCTTTAGTGAATGGATAAACTGTGGTACATAGAGAAATGAAATATTCAGATCTGAAAAGAAATGAGCTATCAAGCCATAAACAGACATGAAGGAATCCTAAATGCATATTGTTAAATAAAAGAAGCCAATTTGAAAAGGCTGTATGTGTATGATTCCAACTATATGACATTCTGTAAAAGGAAAAGCTATGAAGACAGTCAAAGGATTAGTGGTGTCCAAGAGTTGGAGGTGAGGGAGGCAAGAATAGGGAATAGGCAGAGCACAGAGAATTTTTAGAACAAATTATTTTTAGTATCAAATTATTCTGTATAACAGAAAAGTGGTACTTACATGCCATTACATATTTGTCAAAACCTGTAGAGTATAAAACACCAACAGTGAACCCTAATGTAAACTATGGAGTTTGGGCAATAATGATGTGTCAAGGTAGATTCATAGATTGTAACAAATGTCCCACTTTGGTGCAGGATGTTTTTAGTGGTCAAAGCTGTGTATGTATAGGGGGCAGGGTATATATGGGAAATATCTGAGCTCAATTCTGCTGTGACCCTAAACCTGCTCTAAGAAATTAAGTGTATATATATATTTTTTAAATGAAGAATCTTTATGGAGATGGAACTGTTCTATTAACTTGACTGTATCAATGGTGATATCATGGTTGTAATATTGTACTAGTTCCACCATTGTGAGAAATGAGGTAAAGGTTACAAGTGATTTATTATTTCTTATAACTACAAGTGGAATCTACAATTATCTCAAATAAGATAAATTTTTTAAAAGGTAAATGCAATTAGACAATTGTTAAAATTAAATATTAAAAACTCATCAATAAATGTTGAATAAGTAAATGTCAGAGTGACAAGAACACCACTTTTCACTAGAAAAGTAGATGTAGGCTCACATTACTCTCTATAATAGCACACAGAGTGGGATGCTGAACATATAATAAGTGTGACAATAAAAGTAAACTGAAAATTATCTGAAGGAAAATGAAAAAAGATTTGTAAGGAAGAGAAAGTTTCATTCACTAAGTCGAATCTTCTTGTTGCTGAAAGCAAGCATTCAGCTACGCATTTTCATAAACTTGTTCAAATAATAATAAAAAATATTGTAGAAAGAGAGCAACATTAACAAATCTGATTATTTATATAACTTTGTTTGGTAACACACAGTTAAGACCAATAAATTAAAAATGATATTCTGTTGTGTGGGCGTGTGTGTGCACACACTGGCAATAAATACTCATGTATTTACTCATGCACAGCATGGAGGCACAATATTTAGCATATCACCTCAGAAAAGATATTTTTCCTTAACCTTAATAATCACATTATTTAAACATCACACTACTCAACACTGATGGTTTGTGCTAATTAAACATCAGGACTGCAATGAGTGGTCAGCTGTGTGCTTCTTCAATTCCACAGGACCAAGACTAAACTGCCTGAGCACAAATTCAATCTTTTTTAACCAAATGAAAGTTGTCACAGCATTTATCAATAGTAACTAGGGATGGGGGGATGAACAATTCATACAAATGATTATATATGTACGCAATATTTAATCATTTAGTTCATTATTTGAACTAAGTGACCCTTAAATGAGTAGATAACATACTATTCGTTTTGTAAGATGCTGGACAATTATTCTTTGATTAGGTTACCCTAACATTCATCATCCCATTTAGCTAGTGCGTATTTACTGGCATAAGCACAAGAAATCATTAACTTTCAATACCTTCTGTAAAATATAAAAAATAATGAATTAAATAATGGGGGGATGACAGTTGGTTTTAATAACTCCTTACACAATTCTGAAACTGAAAACACAACATTTCATATTGAATCACATCTATGGCATTGAGAAATAAGATATGTGAAAGGATAAAGAAGAAAAAATAGTAAAAGAAGCACGGGAAGAAGTCCTGATATATAAACATAACACAGGCAAAAAAAAAAAAGTGAAAAAACAAAATCACAAGAAATAATACCAAAAAGTATGAAGAGACTCCTATTAATAAATTACCAGTGTTCCAGCTTCTAGTTGCCGTAGAGACCAATATATAAATTTTAAAAATGGCTCATGAAGTTTGGAATTCACAAGTGGCATCCACTGTAGCTGCTCTGTCATCACTGGCAAAAGCTAAAATGATGAAAAACATAAATACATAGTATTTTTAGATATCTGAAACAAATTAACACAATTTTCCAAAAATCATTTTTCTAAAAGAAAAAGAGTTCTTTAACAAAAAAAAATTGTCACTTTAAAACTATATGCAATACAATATGGAAATATGTATTTAAAATTTTAAATATAGTCATGTGCCACATAATGATTTTTCAGTCAACAGATTCCATATATAATGAAGATCCCATGAGATTATTGGCAGAGCTGAAAAATCCCTATCACCCAGTAATGTCATAGCCATTATAAGGTTGTAGTACAAAGGCTCCAAAATCAACAAGGTTTTGGTTAATATGGCAAATTTTCAAGATGAGGATGACACTGAGGGGCTCCTAGAGCAGGTTCCTAAGGAACTGACTGTTGAGGAGTTGCTGGAACTGGAACAGGAAAATACAGCTGAAGGAGAGGCAAAAGAAAAGGAAACTGCAGAAGAAAAAAAAAAGAACCCTCAAGAGAATTCAGTGAAGGGTTTAGCAGATGTTTTTCCAGGCCTCAAAGAATTCCTTAAAAAGTATGAAAATATGGACCCCAACGCCAACATATATTCATGTAAGGGGGGAATGTCTAGGCCTACCTGAGCCTGTGTAGGCCTAGGCTACTTTGTGTTTATTAGTTTTAAACAGAGTAATTTAAAATGTAAAAATTAACAATAATAGAATAAAAAATTAAAAAATAGAAAAAAGCTTGTAGAATAAGGACATAAACAAAAAATATTTTGTGCAGCTGTACAATGTGTTTGTGTTTAAGCTAAAGATTAATACAAGAGTCAAAAAGATTTAAAATTTTTTAGTTTATGAAAAGTAAAAATGTTACAGTAAAGCAGCGCTTAATTTATTAAACTTTGTTTATTATTGAAGAAATATTTTATAAATTTAGTGCAGCCTAAGATTACAGTGTTTACAAAGTCTATCACAGTGTACAGTATATCCTAGGCCTTCACATCCACTCACCACTCACTCAGTGACTCACCCAGAGCAACTTCCAGGCCTGCAGTCTCCATTCTTGGTCAGTGCCCTGTGCAAGCGTATCATTTTTAAATATTTTATACCACACTATTACTGTACCTATTTTTGTTTAAATATGTTAGATACACAAATACCATTGTGTTACACTGGCCTAAAGTATTCAATACAGTAATATGTCATAGCCAAGAAGTAGCAGGCTATACCATACAGCCTAGGTGTATAATGGACTATACTATCTAGGTTTATGTAAGTACATCTTGTGATGTTCACACAATGAAATAACCTATGTATTTCTGAGAAAGTATATTGTATTAAGCAACACATGACTGTATGTATTTCCTTTGACCCAGTATTATCACATCTAAGATTTTAAGATTAAACTATTGAAACATACTCTCTGAACTTCAAATGTTTAAATAAATTTATACTACATATATAAACATTAAAAATGATAATGGCATCTATAATATTGTGATGGCTTATTTTGGGGTGATAAAAGCAGGTTACAAAAGCATAAGTACTCATTTACATAAAATAAACCTATTATGAATTTATATTGAAAAAGAAATGTGAAAGTATTTTTTTTTAATATTAACAGAGATTATAGTAACTGGGGGTGATATTTACTTTCCTCTTTATGTATCAGTCTTGCATAAATAGTTTACTTAATGTCAATTGGTGAAAATAATGGAAAATTTTTAGGTCCAGAAGATGGCGGTAAGGTAGGTGGGAGCTGAACCCACTTGCTCGTGTACCCAACTGGGATACCTAGCCATTCTTCTGAAGAGCGGAGTGAACAGCCAATGGAATCCCAGCTTATATGAAGTTAAGAAGCCAAAATCATAGAAGACATTGAAAAACATGGTAAGGAGATTGCATTAGGACGGTAAGGTCCCTGGGACCTGTGCAGGGACCAAGGCTGCTGCGGTGCCAGGCCTGGTGCCTGGTGCCAGGGCTGATGGCTGCCGCAGGAGCTTTAGAGGAGAGCCAGATCAGCAACTGTAACTCCACAGCTCCCTCCCCTACCAAAGAAGGGAAGGCAGCCCTACACCAGGAGAGACCTGTATGCTTGAAGCCACTGGGGGGGAATAAAGATGAAGTGGGGGACACACAGAGGTGGTATTGCCCCTCTGGGACTGTGATTGCCAGGTACAACATTACCAGAGAAATTGGGGAGCCAGGTGACACCTAGAGAAGGGAGAAGAGTTGGGCTGTGATGGACCCTTACCTGGATAGTCTCTGGACTAGTCAGAGAGTTGGGCTGTGTGAAAAGCCAGGCGCTTGTTTAGAATGGCAAGCACAAAAAAGAGGAATGTACTCAAAAAACAGGCTCATAGCGGCTGTTTAAGGAACTCTCGCAACAGCAGAGGAGGAGGAGGGGCACGATTAGCTCCAAATCAGTGCACCTCATGGACTGATCAAAGTAGGGCAGTAGGAGCACAGGGGGGCAGCAGTCCTCAGAGAGACTTAATATACTATGGGAACTAGATTGCCTTGAAGGGACTTTGAGAGTGCACAGCACCCAGGACAGCAAAGAGGGAGGCGGTGGAGTGCAAGTTGCTCCTAATCAGGGCACCTCAAGGGTGGTATAATGTGGTGGATTAAAGGCACCTGCCTGGTGCAGATGGATAGTGGGGCCTGGCTGTGCTCTGAAGACCTAGGCTGGAAAACAGGCACCTGTGAATACTGCAGCCCAGACCTGGGCCTCATCCTCCAAAAATCAACGGGAAAAGAAAAAAGTGAAACTCAGCCCCCCTCTGCCTGCAGCATGCTCAACAGGCTTAAAGTCAGCAGGTGGCTTTTTTTCCCTTTTTTGTCCCAAGTGTGAGACAATAATACCTGGAGCTGTGAAAGTACCAAAAAGAGATCCAGAGAGGAATCACACGGCTAGCTCCAACAACTGAGAAACTGAGACAAATTTCACTTTTCTATCCTATAGACCTTGCATTTTATTATTTATTTTTATTATTTTCTTCTCATTATTTTTCTTTTATTTTTTATTTCTATTTTTTTAGGGTTTTTTGTTTGCTTATTTTTTAAATATTTTTATTGATTATGCTATTACAGTTTTCCCAATTTTTCCTTCTCTATCCCCCCTCCGCCCTGCTCCCCCAACCTTCCAGTATTCCCCCCCATTAGTTCACATCCATGAGTTGTACATACAAGTTCTTTGAGTTCTCTGTCTTCCATGCCATTTTTATCTCTTCTGGTCTAACTTATGCCTACTAACCATGCTTCTTCTTCCCTGTACCTTTCCCCCCTATTCCTCCCTTCCCATTCCCCACTGAAATCCCTCCATATGATGACCATTTCTCTGATTCTGTTCTTGTTCTGGTTGTTTGCTTAGTTTTTGTTTCCGTTGTTTTTCTTTCTTTTAGGTTCATTTGTTGATAGTTGTGAGTTTGTCGTCATTTTACTGTTCATATTTTTTTATCTTCTTTTCCTTAGGTAAGTCCCTTTAACGTTTCATATAATGATGGTTTGGTGATGATGAACTCCTTTAACTTGACCTTCTCTAGGAAGCAGTTTATCTGCCCTTCCATCCTAAATGAAACTTTTGCTGGATAGAGTAACCTTGGATGTAGGTCCTTGCCTTTCATGACTTTGAATACTTCTTTCCAGCTCCTTCTTGCCTACAAGTTTTGAGAAATCAGCTGACAGTCTAATGGAAACTCCTTTACATGGAACTCTTTCCTTCGCTCTTGCTGCTTTTAAGATTCTCTCCTTGTCTTTAATCTTGGGTAACTTAATGACGTGCCTTAGTGTGTTCCTCTTTGGGTCCAACTTCTTTGGGACTCTCTGGGCTTCCTGGACTTCCTAGAAATCTATTTCCTTCACCATATTGGGGATGTTTTCATTCATTATTTGTTCAAGTAAGTTTTCAGTTTCTCACTGTTGTTCTCCTTCTGGCACCCCTATAATTTGGATATTGGAACATTTCAGGTTGTCCCAGAGGTTTGTAAGAGTCTTTTCACTTTTTCGAGTCCTTGTTTCTTCATTTTGATCTGGATGGATTTTTATGTTTTCCTTTTGTTCCAAATCATTGCTTTGAGTCCTGGTTTCCTTCCTGTCACTGTTGGTCCCCTGAACATTCTGCTTTATTTCACTTTAGGTATCCTTCATTTGTTTTCTTCATTTTTTGACCACGCTCAATCAGATCTGTGAAAATTTTGATTACCAGGGCTTTAAATTCCCCATCAGCTATGTTGGCGATCTCCTCCTCGCTTACCTCTTTTTCTGAGGCTTTACTCTGTTCCTTCATTTGGGCCATATTTCTTTGTATTAGAGCAGCTAACAGGTTGTAAAGGCACTGGCCCTTAGGTATTCACCCAGGCAGGGCAACCCTATTTGCTGCACTGCGAGGCTGCCAATGGGGGAGGGGCCAGAGAGGTAAAGTTCTGTTCACCTGCTCACCTCTAGCGTAATTTTCAAAAGACTCTTGGACTGGGAGCTTCTCCTACCATGGCAACCCCAGCCTTCACCCACAGCCACATCTGAGTAACCTTAAGTCAGCCCCTCCTGCGCAGCCCACTGAGCTCAGCAGCCAGCTCTGCCCCCAAGGTCCACTGCATTGAGGTTTTTCTGAGTTGGCCCACACAATCCACTGCCTTACTGTTCTGGTTGTTCTGGTTGATTTTTTTCTTTAATTCCTTTGTTGGTGTAGTTCCATGCAGTTTGACTTTCTGATGCTGTTGGTTGTTTATTGATTTCAGATTGGTCATTATCCTCCTTTTGGTTGTGTGAGGAAGTAAAGACTGAAGCACCCACACATTCTGTTTTTTTATTTAATTGCATTGTTTGATTTTCCTTGTTCTCTCTTCCATGCTGAATTTTAATTTTTCTTTTTTCACTTCACTCATATTTCAATAACACACTACTCTTGGTCTTTTCCTTTCTCTTCTTTTTATTCACATCATATTTTCCTGTCATAGTTGATCCAGTATTACAGTAAAAAATTGATGCTTCATATTATTGTAAATACTACACATCACCCCTCCCTGGTCTTGGACCATTACACTGTCTTCCTGAGCTTTATTACTGTTGTGGTTAACTCTATTCTCTCATATACTACACCTACTTTCTTTCTTTTACTGTCTCTATATCTAACCATCTAACCTCGCACAAGTGCTCTGTTTTCTGGAATCAGTTTATATTTCATCTTTCCTCTAATAAGAGTCTTATCTCTTTTTCACCTTAAAAACAGTGGCAGGGATGTTAGAGAAGATGGTGGCGAGGTAGGTGGGAGTGGATCCTAGTTGGAATAACTAGACAACCATCTGAGGAAAAGAGTAAGCAGCCAAGGGAATCCCAGCTTATATGAAGTTTGGAGGCCAAAAATTGGAGAGGACATTGAAAAACAGATGGTGAGGCGATTGCGCTGGGGCAGGTAAGTCCCTGGGATCTATGTGGGACCAGGGCTGCTGCAGCCCCCAGGCCAGCACCTGCTACAGGATACAGAGAGGAGAGTTAGATCACCAGCTCCCTCCCCTACCAGAGCAAGGGGGGCAGTCTGGCACCAGGAGGGACCTGGATGCTGGAAGTCGCTGGGGGGAATAGAGATGAAGTGAGAGACACACAGAGGCGGTACACATCCACTGGGACTATGGATGCTGGCTCCAGAGAAACTGAGGTGCCAGGCAGCACCTGGAGAAGGGAGAGTAGTTGGGCCATGTCAGACCCTGACTCGGATAGTCTCTGAACTAGCTGGAAAGTTGGGCTGTGTGAAAAGCCAGGTGCTTATTAAAAATGGCAGGCATCTGCTTTGTAAGCAACTCTCTGGCAGTGGCTTACTCACCCCAAAGGTGATTTCAGCTGCCCACACCCAGAGACTGAGTGACCAAGTGTGGAACTGCACCGCCCGGCTTGTCTCATGCTGTGTGTACCTAAGTGGCTTATTTGAGCCTGGCAGCTCACAGAGGAACTGGGCCAGAGGCCAGGAAACTGAATATTGCAGCCCAGACCTAGTCCCCATACTCTCAAACCCATCCTGAAGGAGAAAAGTGGAGTCCAGCCCCTCTCTTCCTATGGCATCTAGAAACACAAGCAGAACTCGACAAGCAGGTTCAAAGTCAGCAGGGGGTTTATTGTTTTATTTTTTCTTTTTGGATCATCTCTCTCTTTTTTTCTTCTGCCCCCAAGTGAGACAATAAGATATGGAGTTACGAAGGGTCCAGAGACACATAGAAAGGAGGAGCACAAAGCTAACCCCCAAAGCTGAGAAGCTGAGACAAATGTCACTTGGCTATCACATACAGCTGGTATTTTATTGTTTATGTGTATTATTATTAATACTTTTACATTATTTTTACCACCTTTATTTTATTACTATTTTTTTATTTCTCTTCCTTATGTTTAGTTTTCCTTGTTTTATTTCTGTTTAATTGCATGATTTGACTGGTTTTCCTCATTCTCTCTTTACTGTATTTTAATTTTCCTTCTTTCATTTTGCCTGTGTTCCAATAACACCCAACTCTTGATCAGATACTTTCTATTCTGATTACCCAAATCATATATTTCTTCTCGTATTATTTTTCTTCCACTACTACTGTAAATAATTGTTCCATACAATTGTACATGCCACATAGCAACCCTCATTAGCCCACTGCACTTTAATCTTGAGCATTATTATGGTTGTGGTTAATTCTATTCTCTCTCACACTATGCCTACTTTCTATCCACTAACCTTGCACAAATGCTCTGTTTTCTGGATTCAGCTCACAAACATGCTCCCCTCAAACAAGAGTCTTATCTCTCTTCACCTTTTATAAAAAGTGGCTAGTTGAGTGAAATATCAAAGTTAACACTATATTTATCCAAAGAATCTTCTCATTCTTCTCTACTTCCTGGTACGTTAAATCCACCACTGCCTTAATCCATTTTGCCTACCCTCGGCCACTGATCACATACAAGAAGAGGTGGGAGTTGCAAACATCAGTATACCTGCTGGAGGAGCAAGAAAACCACCAACAAAGGAACTACAAAAAAGGTAAAAATCCTAGTACAACAAGAGAGCCCACGCAAACACAAGGGCAAACATAGAGTGTCCAGACAAGGAGATAAAAAAGACCATGCCACTGAACCCCCACAGAAATCCCACTATAGCAGTTCACCCTACAAAGACAGATAGCAAAGTGAAACATTAGGAAACACAAAAACAAACAAAAAGAGTCACCTAAAATAGGGAGACAAAAAAAAACATTCAATCAAAAGATATGGAAGACTCCCCACTAAAAGAGATAAAAGAAATGGAGGTAACCAAACTATCACATATAGAATTCAAAAGAATGGTTATAAACATTATTTTTCTCAAGGAACTCACAGGCAACTAAAAAGAACTAAGTGAGAACTATATCAGCATAAAAAAGGAAATAGAAACTGTAAACAGATAAAAGGGAGAAGTGAAAAATAAGATCTCAGAAATAAAAACACATTAGAAAACATGACAAGGAGGCTAGGTACAGCAGAGGGTGAAATGAGCGAGTTGGAGTACAAGGTAGAAAAAATACCCAGATAAAACAAGAAAAGGAAAAGAGACTCAGAAAGAATGAAGAGGTGGTAAGGGAGCTCCAAGACAACATGAAACATAACAATATCTGTATAACAGGAATACAAGAAGGAGGAGAAAAAGAGCAAGGGATAAAAAACCTATTTGAAAAAGTACTGATGGAAAACTTCCCTAATTTCATGAGAGAAAAAGTCACACAAATCTAGGAAACACAGAGAGTTCCAATCAAGAGGAAACCAAAAAGGCCCACCTCAAGACACATCATGATTAAAATGGCAAAATTTCAAGAAAAAGAGAGAATCTTAAAGGCAGCAAGGCAGAAACAGCAAGTAACATACAATGGAGCCCCCATAAGGCTAGCAGCTGACTTCTCAATGGAAAAAGTCCAAACCAGAAGAGAATGCCAAAAAATATTCCAAGTAATGAAAACGAGAGAACTGCAAACAAAATTACTCAACCCAGCAAGGCTCTCAATTAAAATGGAAAGTCAAATACGGAGCTTCCCAGACAAAAGATGTCTAAAAGACTACAGCTCCACCAAACCAGCTCTGCAAGAGATGCTAAAGGGGCTGCTTTAAGAAAAAGAAGGACAAGAGTGAAAGAGAGAAGAACACAGGAACAAAAAAATGGCAATGAATAAGTACCTATCAATAATAACCTTAAATGTAAAGGGATTGAAAGCTCCAATCAAAAGTCACAGAATAGCTGAATGGATAAGAAAGCATGACCCACATATATGCTGTTTACAAGAGACTGATCTCAGGACAAAAGACCTACACAGATTGAAAGTGAAGGGCTGGAAACAATTATTCCAAGCAAACGGAGAGGAAAAAAAGCCAGGGTAGCAATACTAATATCAGACAAAATAGATTTCAAAAAAAGGGCCATAAGGAGAGACCCAGAAAGTCACTTCATACTACTCAAGGGAAGAAACCATCAAGAAGACATACACATTTTAAACAACAATGCACCCAACCTAGGAGTATACAAATACATAAGAAAAATCTTGGAGAACTTCAAGAAACATATTGACAGCAATGCAATTATAGTAGGGGATTTTAAAACCCCACTGTCAGAAGTGAACAGATTTTCCAAACAAAATATCAACAAAGATATCGCAGCACTGAACAATGTCCTAGATGAAATTAACTTAACTGATATATTCAGAACCCTCCATCCTAAAGAAGCAAAATACACATTCTTTTTAAATGTACATGAAACATTTTCAAAGGCAGACTACATGATAAGACACAAAACAAGCCCCAACAAATTCAACAAAACTGAAATCATAGCAAGCATTTTCTATACCACAATGGACTGAAACTAGGTACAAACCTCAAGGGAAAAAATTTTAAAAATTCAAACTCATGAAGATTGAATAGCATGCTATTAAACAATGAATGGGTCAAGAATGCGACCAAGGAAGAAATCAAAAAGTTTCTGGAAACAAATGAAAATGAATGCACAATAACCCAAAACTTGTGGGACACAGCAAAGGCAGTATTGAGAGAGAAGTTCATAGCGATACGGACCAACCAAAAACAGATAGAAACATTTCAAACAAAAAACCTAACCCTATGCCTACAAGAACTCGAGGAACAACAACAAAGACAGACCAGAGCAAGTAGAAGGAAGGAAATAACCAAGACCAGAGCAGAATTAAATGACACAGATATTAAAGCACCATTCTAAGGATCAATGAACCCAGGAGGTGGTTCTTTGAAAAAATAAACAAAATTGACAAGTCGTGAAGCAGGGTCATCAAGAAAAAAGAGAGAGAACACCCAAATACACACAATCAGAAATAAAAGAAGAGAGATTATAACTGATACCACAGAAATACAAAGGACTGTAAGAAGTTACTATGAAGAACTGTATGCCAAGAAATTTGAAGACCTCAGTGAAATGGACAAATTTCTAGGAAAATATAATCTTCCAAAGAAAAAGTAGCAGAAAGCCTGAACAGACCAATAAAAATTGAAGCAATAATCAAAAAACTCCCAACACACAAAAGCCCTAGACCAATGGTTTCAGAGAATTCTACAAAGCATTTAAGGAAGAGCTAAACCCTATCCTTCGCAGACTATTCCAAAAATCCAGAATGATGGAAGACTCCCAAACTCTTTTTATGAAGCCAATGTCATCCTAAATAAAAACCAGATAAAGATACAACAAGAAGATAAATACTCCAGAGGGAAAATGATGGCAACGTAGCAGGGAGCAGATTCCACTTTCCCCTACACATGCGAGAAAAACCTAGCTGATCTATGGAGGAAAAGAGCAAACAGAAGATAGGAGACCAAAAACTGTAGTGGACATTGAAAAACCAGATGGTAAGGAGAGTGCTTCAGGACAATAAGGTCCCAGGAACCAGCTCGGGGGCCAGTGTGGCGGCAGCCCCAGGCCGGGCACCTGTCGGGTCTACCAGAGGGTTCTTAGGAGAGAGCCAGGTCAACAGCTGCCTGCCCTGCCAAACAAGGCTTGAGCAGCACTGGGAAAGACCTGATTGCTTGAAGTCACAGAGAAGGGAATAAGGACTAAGTGGCAAACACACAGGGGCTGTGAACACCCACGAAGTATGTAGATGCTGGCTGGGGAAAGTTGAGAGTTGGGCCATCACGGGCCCTGAAACACATAGCCCCAGTCTGGTTGGAGGATTTAGCACTGTGAGAGGCCAGGCCTCTGTACGGAGCAGCAGGCTTGAGTAGGAGGAATTTCTCAAAAAGAAAAAGTGAAAAAAAAAGACACTGTTTGGGGAATTCTCCTGCAGCAGCCACTCCAGCATTCTCCTCACCCAGCCAGGCAGCATTCCCGAGGTGGCACGTAAGGCCCTGGGCATCCCCATACCCCTGGGAAGGCTGTGCACCAGAACTTGAGAGACCAGAGGCAGACTGCCCAAGTCCACGTGCCCTCGACCTGGGGAGAGCGCACTCTGAGCAAGGCCTGGATCTCACACCCAAAGCCCTGGGGAGAGACACCTGACTAGCTCTGGCAAGAGTGCTCGGCTAGCCCTGGGGAGAGTGCGCACCAAGACTGACTCAGAGCTGATCAGGAAGTAAGAAAAGCGAAAACCAATTGCCCCTCAGCCTGCTGCAGCCAAGCAAGACCAGAAAAACCGGTTTGTCCAGTTTGAAATCAGCAAGAGGCTTTTTTTTTAGTAATTATTTTTATTTTTATTATTATTTTGATCTTATGATTCCTTTTTCCTCTTTCCTTTTTTCTTGTTTTATTCCTTCTTCCTTTCTTTCCAATTTTATGTCTTCTTCCTTCCTTCTTCTTCTTCTTTCTTTAAATACCCACAAGTGAGAAAAAAAACAACCCAGGAAGGGTGAAAAGACCAGAGTTGGACCCAAAGAGGGGTTACCCCAACAGCTGAGCCAGTGAGACAAATTTCACTTTGCTGTTACAGAGAACCTGCAAGTTATTGCATATTTCTATTATTATTTTGTCATTATTCTTACATCTTTTATTTTAATAGTATTTTGGCATTCCTCTTCCTTCTGTTTAGTCTTCTTTGCTTGGCAGGTTAAATTGTATTGTTTGACAGGTTTCCCGTTCTCTCTTTCACAGTGTATTGCTAATTTGCTGTCCTTCACTTCACTTGTATTCCATTAGCACACTAATCAAGGTCCTATACTCCCTATTCTTATTATCCAGATCACATACATTCTGTCATATGAGTGTTGCTCCACTATTATTGTAAATAATAACTGTTCCGTACAATTGTAAATACTACACAACACCCTTCCCAGATCTCAGCCCACTTCAGTTTCCTGAACTGTATTACTATAGTGGTTAACTTTATTCTCTCACACACTACACCTATTTATTATCCTTTACCTAACTCTTTTTATGAAACCACTGTGATCCAAATGCCAAAACCAGATAAATACACAACAAAGAAAGAAAACTTCAGACCAATATTGCTAATGAACACTGACACTAAAATCCTTAAGAAAATGTTGGCAAACCTCAACCAGCAATACATTAAAAGGATCATACACCATGACCAAGTGGGATTCATCCCAGGCATGCAAGAATAATACAACATTCACTAATCAATAAATGTAATACACCACACAGAAAAAAGCAAAGACAAAAAGCACATCATCATATCAATAGATGCAGAAAAAGCAGTTGATAAGGTACAGAACCCATTTATTATAAAAACACTCAGCAAAGTGGGAATAGAGGGAGCATTCCTTAACATAATAAATGCCATATACGAGAGACCTATAGCCAACATCATGCTCAATGGGCAAAAACTAAAAACTTTAACACTAAGATCAGAAACAAGACAAGGATGCCCACTTTCACTACTTCCATTCAACATAGTATTGGAAGTTTTAGTCACAGCAATCAGAGAAGTAAAGGAAATAAAAGGCATCCAAATCAGAAAGGAGGAAACAAAATTGTCATTGTTTGCACATGACATGATAGTGTACATAAAAAATCCTATAGACTCTGCCAAAAAATTGCTCAACCTAATAAGTGAATTTGGTAAAGCAGTGAGATACAAAGTCAATATTCAGAAATCAAATGCACTTTTGTATACCAACAAATGAAATATCAGAAACAGAAACCAGGAAAAAAATCCCATTTCATGCAGCAACAAGGAAAATAAAGTACATAGGAATAAACCTAACCAAGGAGGTAAAACACCTGTACTCGGAAAACTACACAACAGTGAAGAAAGAAATTAAGGAAGATCCAAACAAACTGAAACATATACCATTTTCATGGATTGGAAGAATTAACATCACCAAAATGTCCATACTACCCAAAGCAATTTATACATTCAGTGCAATACCTATTAAAATACCAATAACATATTTCACAGATATAGAACAAACACTTCAAAATATATATGGAACCATAAACAACCCCAAATAGCTGCAGCAATTTTGAGAAAGAAGAGCAAAGTCGGAGGGATCACAATACCTGATATCAAACTGTATTATAAGGTCACTGTAATCAAAACAGCCTGATACTGGCATAAAACAGACACATGGACCAATGGAATACAACAGAGAGCCCAGAAATAAACCCAAGTCTCTACAGTCAATTAATATTCAACAAAGGAGCAGCAGCATAAAATGGAACAAAATAGCCTCTTCAATAAACTGTTGTTGGGAGAGCTGGACAGTGTATGCATAAAAATGAAACTGGAGCACCAACTTACACCATAAGCAAAAATAAATTCAAGGTGGATAAAAGATTTCAATATAAGTCATGACACCATAAAAGTCCTGGAGGAGAACATAGGCAGCAAAATGTCAACTGTTCTATGTATCAATGTTTTCACCGATATGTCCCCCAGAGCAAGGGACATTAAGGAAGGAATAAGCAAATGGGGCTTCTTTGAAACAAAAAGCTTCTGCAGAGCTAAAGAAAACATCAACAAAATGAGAAGGAAACCAACCGTATGGGAAGATATATTTGAAAATGATACACCAAAATTGATCTCCAAAATATATAAAGTACTCACATGACTCCACTTCAGAAAGACAAAAAACAAAATTAAAAACTGGATGGAGGACCCAAACAGACACTTCTCTAAAGGGGACACAACAGGGCCCAGAGACATATGAAGTGATGCTCAACATCACTAGCCATCATAGAGATGTAAATTAAAACCACAATGAGCTACCACTTCACAAGGGTCAGAATTGCCATCATAACCAAATCAACAAGCAACAAGTCCTGGTGAGGTTGTAGAAAAAAGTGAACCCTAATACAGTGTTGGTGGGAATCCAGATTGATGCAGCCCTTGTGGAAAACTGTATGGAATTTCCTCGAAAAACTAAAAATGGAATTGCCTTTTAACCCAGAAATTCCACTGCTAGGATTATACCCTCAGAATCCTGAAACATCAATTAAAAAGAATCTGTGCACCCCAATGTTCATAGCAGCATACTTTACAAAAGCTAAGCGCTGGAAGCAACCTAAGTGCCCATCAGTAAATGACTGGATTAAAAAACTATGGTACACATAACATGGTGAAAAACTATGTAGGAGGAAAGAAAGGAGCTCCTACCCTTCGGAACAACAGGGATGGGAACTGGAGAGCATTATGCTAAGTGACAGAAGCCAGATGGTGAAAGAGAAATAGAGTCACAGCTTGGCTTCACTTGGGAACTTCCACGACCAGCAAAAGTAGCAGCCATTTCAGATTGGTTAATAGCTCAAGCCTGATAATTCCAGTGAAACAGTTTGGGGGGACCTTGGCCTTCTCCACCCAGGAAACCTCAAGGCCAACATACCTAGTGGACAGCTACACACCACATCAAAGCACTACCACCCTGCCCCTGCACAGCTGATCCTCCATGTGGGGTGGTAGTTGGTGTGTAGCCAGTGGTCATAGCCAGTGTTTGCAGCTGACTTGCCTGGGTAAATCACTCCCATTGTGATCTGCCAACAACGACAAAGAGGAGAGTGTACTCAGCCCACATGGAAGGTGCACCTCGAATACCCAGCCTGAGTGATAGGGGAGGCTGTGCCACTGAACCCTACAGGACACCTACTACATTAGGCCACACTACGAAGACACACAGTCAAAGCAGCTCTTCCTAATATATACAATCAAACACAGGGAGGCTGGCAAAATGAGGAGTCAGAGAAACATGGTCAAAATGAAAGAACAGATCAAAACTCTGGAAAAAGACCTAAGAAAAATGGAGATAAGAAATCTATCAAATGCAGAGTTCAAAACACTGGTTATAAGAATGCTCAAGAAAGTTAGTGAGGACCTCAGCACCATAAAAAAGACCCAGTCAAAATTGAAGGATATACTAATTGAAATAAAGAACAATTCACAGGGAAGCAATAGTAGAGTGTATGAAGCCAAGAATCAAATTAATGTTTTGGAACATAAGGAAACAAAAAACAACCATGCAGAACAAGAAGAAAAAAGAATCCAAACAATGAGGAAACTATAAACAAGCTTTGGAACTTTAAGAGGTCCAACATTTGCCTCATAGGGATACCAGAAGAAAAAGCGTGAGAAATTGGAAATCTATTTGAAAAAATAGTGAAAAAATGTCCCTAATGTGTTGAAGGAAATAGATGTGCTAGTCGAGGAAGCACAAAGACCCAATTATGATGGATGCAAAGAGGCACATTAGGAGACATATCATTATTAAAAGGCCAAAGGTTAAAGATAAAGAGGGACTCTTAAAAGCAAGAGAAAAGAAGGTAGTTACCGGAAGGTTGCCAAATGGGGAGGAGAGAAGAATGGGTGAAGAGGTGAGGGGATTAAGAAGTACAAATAAGTAGTTACAGAATAGCCATGGGGATGTGAAGTACAGTATAGGAAATGGAGTAGCAAAAAAACTTATAAACATGAGCCCTGGAAATGAACATGGTGGGGGTACTGCTTGAGGGAGTACAGGGTGCTGTACCGAGGGAGGTAAAAGGGGAAACATCAGGAACTATAATAGCATAATCAACAAAATATAATTTTAAGAAGTTAAAATACCCTAAAATTGTTTCATATAACAAAGCTCTATTCCTTTAGAACTCCACCAACCCACTTTGTCACAAAGTAACATCAATACATATTGTATAACCTATATAACCCATTAACATAGATTTAGTTTTGTTATATTTTTGTCTTTTAAATTCTATGCAATAATTAAACATGGACTTTTGCACCAAAATTGTAATACAGGTTACTAGAATACAGCTTATGAAATTATAATGCAGGTTCCTAGATTTGTCTATTTTATTTTCTGGAAAACTGTATTTTCATATAACCTCATGCTGATAATTATGCGCCTTTCTTTTCAACTTGAAGAAATCCTTTTAGCATTTCTTGTATGGCAGTTCTAATGAATTCTCTGAATTTTTGTTATATAAGTCCTAATATCTCTATTTTTGAAGGACAGTTTTGCAGATACTGTATACTTGGTTGGTGGCTTTTTCAGCACTTTGTGTATATCATTCTACTGCCTTTGGGCCTACACAGTTTCTGCTGAGAAAACTGAATGTTCTTATAAAAGTATACTTGTATGTAAAAAGAGGCTTTTCTCTCAGATTTCAAGATTCTTGACTCTTGGTAGTTTGATTACAATGTGTCTCAGAAAGAGTCTTCTTGAGTTTCTCCTAGTGAGAGGTTGTTAGACCTCTTTAATTTGTATGTTCATTTATTTCCTCAGATTTAAATAAAAAGTCTTCAACCATTAATTATACAAATAATTTCTCTGCCACTTTCTCTGTTTCCTTTGGGTCTCCCATAGCACATAGAGGACTGAATAGTCCACCTAATTCACCTGACAATGTCCACAAAGCCCCTTAAACTCTCTTAACTTTTTTTCATTCTGCTTCTCTGACTTGATGACTACAAATAATCTGTCTTTACATTTGCTGATTCTTTCTTCTGCCTGATCAAATCTGTTGTTAAGCCTCTCTACTAAATTTTTCAGTTCAATCATTGTATTCATCAGCTCCAGAACTTGGTTTTCCTGATTTTGCTTAGTTTTCAGTTTGTGTTGTCTTTTATGTCATTGAACTTATTTTTCTTGGTTTATTTTTATTGTATTTTTCCATGACCATTTAGTCCCCGTATACTCCCCTACTCTCACAATCACACTACTGTCCATGCCCATGAGGACTTTTTTTTTTTTTGCTCAATCTCTCCACCCTCTACCATTCCCCACACCTTAGCTGTCATCCTTTCAGCATTCTGAGTCCATCTGTACTTTGCTTGTTAGTTCAGTTTGTTCATTAAATTCCACAAGTGAAATCATATGGTGTTTGTCCTTCTCTGATTGGCTTATTTCACTCAGCATCATGATCTCCAGATCCATCCATAGTGTCACAAAGGGTAAAATTTCTTTTTTTCCCTTTTCCCAGGAGTGAAAATGCCAATAAGGATTTCATTGTGTAAATATCCCATAGCTGTTTTATCATTCATCTACTGATAGACATTTGAGCTGTTTCCATATCTTGATGATTATAAATAATGCTGCAGTGAACATAGGGGTGCTTGTGTTCTTCTGATTTAGTGTTTTGGGTTCCTTTGGATATATTCTGAGAAGTGGGAATCACTGGGTCAAAAGACAAACCCATTTTTAATTTTTTGAGGTGTCTTCATACTGCTTTCCAGTGTCTGCACCAGTCTGCATTCCCATCAACAGAACCAGTACAAAAGGGTTCCCGTTTCTCCACATCTTTGCCAGTACTTGTGCTTTGCTGATTTGTTGATGATAACAATTCTGACAGGTATGACATGATACCTCATTGTGGTTTTAATTTGCATTTCTCTGATTATTAGTGATATTGAGCATCTTTCCATGTCTCTGGGCCATCTGTATGTCCTCTTTAGAGAAGTGTCTACTCAGGGCCTTTGCCCATCTTTGAATTGGCCTTATTTTTTTGGTGTTGAGTTTTGTAGTTTTGGACATTTCGTTAATGTCTAAAACTCATTTTTTTGGTGTTGAGTTTTGTAGTTTTGGACATTAACCAAACGTCCAAAACTTAATTTTTGTAATTTTTGGACATTAACCCCTATGGAATGTGTTGGCAAATATGTTTCCCGTATTGTGGGTTGTTTATTTTGTTGGTGTTTTCTTTTGCTGTGCAAAAACATTTTAGTTTAATGTAGTCTCATCTGTTTATTTTTTTCTTTTGTTTCTCTTTCCTCAGGGGACAGAATAGAGCCCCAAAATACACCAACACACACTCTCGCCTGGGGGACAGAATAGGGAGCTCAGAAATAAATCTACACCTTTATAGTCAATTAATATTCAACAGAGAAATCAAGCACATACAATGGGCTAAAGACAGTTTATTCAATAAATGGTGTTGGGAAAATTGGACAGATACATGGAGAAAAATGAAACTAGACCACCTTCTTACACCACTCACAAGAATACATTCAAAATGAATCAAATACTTAAATGTTAGACCTGAAATTATAAAAATCCTAGAAGAAAATATAAGCAACAAAATCTGAAACACAGTTAGTAGCTTCTTTAAGAGAGTTTTTAAATTATTTGTCTGGAAGTCTGGAAGTTAAGAGATCTGTGTTTCTTTATGGCAGAATTCTGGAGCTTTGTTTTGTTCCTTTAAGCCATGTGTCCCCTTTTCTTTATATGCCTGGTGATCTTTTTTTTTTTCCCCATTTGGGCATATGACAAAATAAAATAAAAAATAAACACTTCTTCCAATCTTTATAACTCACTGGCTTTCTGCAGGATACCTTCACCAATCAGCCCAGCTTGTCATTCTAAACTTTTCTAGGGATGTGTGCTTTTAACTGTCTTATTTTCCAATGTGGCTACTCATTTCTCTCAGAAGCCCATAATCTCTTTCTCCCCTGCCATCTGCATTTGGAAGTATAGCTCTAGGCTTCTCTAACATACTGTAGCACTCCTATCTATTTTTTGAGGTTTCCAAACTATACCACTGCTCTTGTCAGTGCCCTGAGTCAGAAAAAGAAACTAATCCTGCAGCTAGTCTCTGACAAGTAAAATCTTGGACACACAGTCCACTTTTATCCCAATGGAGGAGCTATGGTATAGGAATATTTTCTCCTGATTACACTGTGCTATGGCATACAAAAGAAAGGCATTAAAAATGTCAGAAACTTTCCTATTCCTTTTGATGGAGTGTGTTCCTAGTTATGTGTTGGCCTGGGTGCTGCAGCTTTTCAACTTGTCTCTAAAACTCGTACAATCGTGTTTTGGTCAGTATATTGTTACTGCAGTGTCTCTCTGTAGGAGAATAGTGCTCCCCATTCTACGATCTTGATGATGTCAAACTTCCACAGATATTTTTTCAACCATCATTTTTTTAAAGACTTTATTTGTTTTTAGAGAGAGAAGAAGGGAACGTGAAAGAGAGGGGGAGAAATATCAATGTGTGGTTGCTTCTTGCATACCCCCTACTGGGAACCTGGCCCACAACCCAGGCATGTGCCCTGACCAGGAATCAAACTGGCTACTCTTTGGTTTGCATCCTGTGCTCAATCCACTGAGCTACACCAGGCAGGGCTCAACCATCGTTTTTTTAACACATCATAGCAGATTCCACTTAGAGTTGTACCGAGTTACATTTTTCTCAGTTTTTCTGAAAACATTCCAACTCTCTGTATTTGAGACACACAAAAAAATAAGCCTTATAAGGTATACCAATTTGATTATCTACCTAATTTACCACATTCATTCCCAATAGTATTTTGTGTGTGCGTTTTAAAGTATTAAAAATCAATTATCAAATGATACTGAATCAGAAATGTAAAAAAAATATACATGAGGAGTTTTTAAAGGTAATTTGGGAGAAATTATTTGTTTGAGTCATACAGGTAAACATACTTAAATATAGTGAACAAAGTGCTTCATACAATAATGCTATTACAAAAGTTTCAAAAAGGGGGCTATATTATTATATAACCACAAACTGTATATATTCCTAAAAAAATCTTAGTAATTGCTTGTGATGGTCACTAATATATTTAATTAATTAATTTACTAATTTGGTACTATTTATCTTCTTCTTAGTCTATCATAAAAGCTATTCATAAGCTTTAAAATTATCTTACTTTTACTAATGTGATAGTAGCCATAATTGCAAATAATATTTTAGTTAAGGATTTAAGCTTAACAAAAGTTGTTAGTCCGGAATAAGTCAATAAATGTCTATATTTTAAGAATGACAAAAGGAATCCTGTGACAAATGTGCTTAACAATCTCCTCTTACACCATTAATCTGATATAAAAATGGAATATTATACAATCCATATTCCATTAGTTAAAATTGTCATTTTTTAGCCTTAATATCCTAGTACTGTCCTATCACACCCAGTTCCAGCAGGACAAAATTTCTCCACAGAATTTTAACACTGTAGCCCTTCCTAATCAGCAGCTACTTTTAAAGTAAGGCTAGATATAGACAGGATAGTTCACACAGGTGGTAACAGACAAAATTCTAAGCAAAGGTACATTTGTTTCCTATTGCTGCCATAATGAATCAGCACAATTTTACTGGCTTAAATGATGCAAATTTAGATGCTGGCTGGGTAGCTCAGTTGGTTAGAGCAGCATCTCGATATGCCAAGGTTGTGGGTTCGATCCCTGGTCAGGGCACATATAAGAAGCAACCGATGAATGCATAAATAAGTGGAACAACAAATAAATGTTTCTCTTTCTTGTGCACACACTCTCTCTAAAATCAGTAAATTTTTTTAAATTAAAAAAATGAATGCAAATTTATTATCTTACAGTTCTGCTGGTCAGAAATCTAATTACAGTCTCAAGCAGCTAAAATCAAGATGTAAGCAGAGCTGTGTTCCTTTCTAGAGGCTAGGCAAGGATCCATTTTTTTGTTTATTTCAGGGGCTAGCATCATTCCATTCCCTGTAGTTGCAGGACTGAAATCCCTGTTTCCTTGCTAATATGAGCAGTAGGTTATTCCTGCTTCTAGAAGTGACCAGCATTTCTTAGCTCATGGACCTCTTACTTCATTTTCAAAGCCAGCAAGGATGAATTAAGTCTCATATCCACATGCTTCTTTTGCCAGGGTTTAAAGAGTTCCTGTGATTACTCAGCCTACCCAGATAACACTGGGTAATCTCTAATTGAAGGTCAACTGATTAGCAACCTTAATTAACTTCTGCCATACTAACAGGTTCCAGAGATTAGGATATGAACATCCTGGGGGCTATTATTCTGTGTAGCATAAAAGGCATTTAGAAGAAACTTTTTTAGGTAAGGCTGAAAACAGAAAATAATTTCCTAATATGAATTCCTGGTCTATATAGGATAATCACAAAATTGTTTCTGAAAACATTAAATCAAACAAACAACTTTAGATGTATAATCTTCAAATGTTTAAGGTATTTCTTGTGGAATATTACTGTCAATCACTAATGGCCATTTATACCAACTACAAATCACAAGTACCAATATCCAAGTTAATGTCTGCAATTTAACAAAACCATTATTTCTCTTTGTTAATAACAGGACCCTTGAAAATAGATATTTTATCCTTTTATAACAAAAGGCAAAATAAGTTATTTTAGTGGGAATGAACCTGAAAGTGGTGTATATTAGGAATTGTTCACATCACTGATTATTTGCCTAATTCTACTATACAATTATTTTTCTATTTTGAGGAAAGGTCTTTAATTTCTGGTCTCTATTTTTAAAGAGAAATGCCTATCATGTTAAGAAATATATATGCATTAATTACAATTAAATGTGAAATGTATCTTTATACAACTGACTATTGGCACAATTTTTTACCAAAAATAAATATTTTTTCTCTTGTAAAATATACCAGAGACTTTCCTTTCTTAATCTTCATGTATACTGAGTCATATATTTCAAATGAAAAAACGAACCTTTACACACTTCTCCTGAATATCATTTCTCTGAGAAGCAAATTTGAGTACAGGACTTTCACCACCCATTCCAGATCCTTCACTTTTCAGTTTGCTAAGGTAATAATGTGATATCCAGTCCATGAAGATAGTTAAAAGTTCATAAACTTGTGCATTAAGTGGTACCTATATGTAAAAAAATAAATCAAACATTTCAGTTCACAACCTCATAAAACTTCAAAGGCAAGATTTAAATTTTAAGTGAGTATACCTAAAGCACTTCACTAAAATGTTTCAAAAAGCTCCAAATAAAAGAAATCCCATATCAAACATCTCCAATTAATATTAGAAACATGTTAAATGCTACTTAAGAGAAGAAAATTCATCATAATAAGGAAATTGAAAGTACTGCACCTCATTACAAAAACAGAAAACTTTCATGAAAATTCTTTATCCAAGATCGATAATATAAAAAATTAAAATTGGTCTAATTTGAGGGCAGGAAGCACCATAACTAAAAGATGTTAACAAATTAAACAATTCAAAAGGTGAACAAGTAGTATCATAAAAATTTATATTTCCTTCTCCCGCAAAATGTTGTTTCTTTGTATTACAGCTTTTTCAAAAATTTTTTTCTTAGAAATCCTGTTTGCTGACAGATTACCAACATGAGAAAAAATAATGCCACAAAGATTTTATGTTAAATTAGGCTAATTTTATATTACTTAAAATCACTTTTACTCAATTTAATTCAATATTTATAACACATCTACTTTAAGCAGAAAACTATACTAAATTTAATTAGATATTTAAAAATCTTAAAAGACATAAATACAAAAGGAAATTAATAAAAACAACTAATAAAAAGGTAACATAAAACAGACAGCAATCCATCAAAACAGAATCAGATGACTGAAAACAAACTGACAGTAATAAGAGGGGAGGTAGGAGGGGATAATGGGCAGGAAAGGGGGAAGGGTTTTCAGGAACATGTATAAAGGACACATGGGCAAAACCAAATCGGGGCAGGATCAAGGGTGGGAAGTGGGAATAGCTGGGGTCCAGGGGGAGAGTGATGACGGGGAAATGGAGACAACTGTACTTGAACAATAAAAACAAGTGAAAAAATATTACATTAGTATGTATAAAATACTTATAATCCTCTAAATCTTCTTCAAATAAAATCTTCAGATAAAAATTAAAATCATCTTCAGTATCTGAGTTAAAAGATGCACTTTTGACTTCTGGCCAAGATGGAGGCATAGGTAGACACACTGTAACTCCCCCCACACCAGAAGAAAAACAACAACAAATTTAAAAACAAAAAACAACCAGGACTGACAGAAAATCAAATTGTATGGAAGTCTGACAACCAAGGAGTTAAAGAACAAACACTCAACCACACCAGTAGGAAGGGTGGAGATGGGGAGCCAGGTAGAGCAAACTCATGGTAAGGCAGCGGCTGGAGGATCGGGTGAGGTGGTGGCTTGTGGACTTGGAGGACCCACATTCACGTTCAGATAAACCTGGAGGAACAAGTAGGGAACAAGATAGACCACACAACCCAGGATTCCAGTTTGGGGAAATAAAGCCTCAAAGCCTCTGACTGAAAACAGCTGTGGGGGTTGAGGCAGCAGCAGGAGAAACTCCCAGCCACACATGAGAGTTTATTGAAGAGACCCACAATGTTCTAGAATGTACACAAACCCACCCACCCAGGAATGCACACCAGAAGGGCCCGATTTGATTGCGGGTAGCCGGGGAAGTGACTGAAAACCAGCAGAGAATGGAGCAAGTGGCACTGTTCCTTCTCGGACCCCACCCACACATACAGTGTCACAGTGCAGTGACTAGGGTTGCCCCGCCCTTTGAACACCTCAGGCTCTGTCCCTTACAATGTAACAGGTGGGCCAAGATAAAAAAAAAAAAAAAAGGGCCCAAGTGAAAGAACACATCAAAGCTCCAGAAAAAATACAACTAAGAGACAAAGAGATAGCCAACCTATCAGATGCACAGTTCAAAACACTGGTGATCAGGATGCTCAAAGAATTGGATGAATATGGTGGCAAAATAGAGGAAAAAGGGAAAGCTATGAAAAGTGAAATAAAGGAAAATGTACAGGGAGCCAACAGTGAAGGTAAGGAAACCAGGACTCAAATCAACAGTTTGGAGCAGAAGAAAAAAACATTCAACCAGAACAGAATGAAGAAACAAGAATTCAAAAAAATGAGGAGGGGTTTAGGAACCTCCAGGACATCTTTAAATGTTCCAACATCAGAATCATAGGGGTGCCAGAGAAGAGGAAGAGCAAGAAATTGAAAACTTATTTGAAAACATAACAAAGGAGAACTTCCCCAATCTGGTAAAAGAAATAGACTTTCAGGAAGTTCAGGAAGCTCAGAGTCCTAAAGAAGTTGGACCCAAGGAAGCACACACCAAGGCACATCACATTTACATTACCGAAGATTAAACATAAGGAGAGAATCTTAAAAGCACCAAGAGAAAAGGAGACAGTTACCTACAAAGGAGATCCCATAAGATTATCAGTTGATTTCTCAAAAGAAACCTTTCACGCAAGAAGGGGCTGGAAAGAAGTATTTGAAGTCATTATGTCCCTTATGACACAAAAGTCATAAAAGACCTACATCCTAGATTGCTCTGTTCCCACAAAGCTTTCAATTAGAATGGAAGGGCAGATAAAGTGTTTCCCAGATAAGGTCAAGTTAAAGGAGTTTATCATCACACAGCCCTTATTATATGAAATATTAAAGGGACTTATCTAAGAAAAAGATCAAAAATATGAACTATAAAATGTCAACAAACTCACAGCTATTAAAACTGAACCTAAAAAAACACCAAACAAACAAAAAAGAAACTAATCAAACCACCAGAACAGGAACAGAAACAAAGAAATGGAGATCACATGGAGGGTTATCAGTGGGGGAGTGGGAGCAGAAGTGGCAGAGAAGGGGGAAAGGTACAGAGAATAAGTAGCATAAATGGTAGGTAGAAAATAGACAAGGGGAAGTTAAGAATAATATAGGAAATGTAGAAGCCAAGAACTTACATGTACAACCCATGGACATGAACTAAAGGTGAAAAATGCAGGTGGGAGAGGGTGTGCAGGGTGGAGGGGAATAAAGGGGGAAAATGGGATAACTGTAATAGCATAATGAAAATATATTAAAAAGAAAAAAACCTCCACTTTTTCCCCTTTTCTTACGTGGTCATAGAGACTTTATTCTTAATAATGAAGACCTAGAAACTATCCAAATGTGGATCAAAAATGAGCAAATAAATGAACTGTGATAAGTACATGCCAATCTACTTAACCATAATAAAGAATGAACTGGCAACCATCAAAACGTTCTCTGTATGTCTGAGTTTGTTTCTGCTGTGTTTGTTCATTTATTTTGTCTTTTTTATTTTCTATTTTTTATTGTTATTCAAGCACAGTTATCTCCAATTTCCCCCCACCACTCACCCACACCCCAGCCTCCCCAGCTCCCATCCCCTCTTTCCTAAGCCCTCCTTAGGCTTTGTCCATGGGTCATTTATACATATTCCTGACAACCCCTTCCCTTTTTGCACTCATTATCCCCTTCCATCTCCCCTCTGGTCACTGTCAGTTTGCTCTTAACTTCAATGTCTCTGGTTATATTTTGCTTGTTTGTTTTGTTGATTAGGTTCCACTTATAGGTGAAATCATACGGTATTTGTCTTTCATTGCCTGGCTAATTTCACTTACTATAATGCTCTCCAGACTCATCCATGCTGTTGCCAAGAGTAGGAGCTCCTTTCTTTCTGCTGTGTAGTATTCCATTGTGTAAATGTACCACTGTTTTTTGATCTATTCATTTACTGATGGGCACTTAGGTTGCTCCCAGCACTTGGCTATCATAAATTGTGCTGCTATGAACATTGTAGTGCATAGGTTCTTTTAGATAGGTGTTTCAAGATTCTAAAGGTACAGTCTCAGCAGTGGAATTATCAGGTCAAAAGGCAGTTCCATTTTTAGTTTTTTAAGGAAATTCTATAAGGTTTTCTATAGTGGCTGCATCAGACTGCATTCCCACCAGCAGTGTACTAGGGTTCCCTTTTCTCTGTAACCTTGCCAGCACTTGTTGTTTGTTGATTTGTTTATGACAGCCATTGTGACCATTGTGAAGTGGTATCTCATTGTGGTTTTAATTTACATATCTCTGATGGCTAGTGATGTTGAGCATCATTTCATATGTCTCTGGGCCCTCTGTATGTTCTCTTTGGATAAGTGCATGTTCTGGTCCTCTGCCAAGTTTTTTAACTGGGTTGTTTGTTTTCCTGGAATGGAGTTGTGTGAGTTCTTTATATACTGGAGATCAAACTCCTGTCCAAGGTATCATTTTCCAATCTATTTTCCCATACAGTTCGTTCTCTTCTCATTTTGCTGAAGTTTTCTTTAGCTATGCAGAAGCCTTTTATTTTGATGATGTTGCATTTATTTATTCCTTCCTCTATGCTCCTTCCTCTAGGGGGCACATCAGTGAAAATACTGCTGTGTGGAATATCTGAGATTTTCCTGCCTATGTTCTCCTGAAGAGACACCACGACATTTACGGTGTCACGATTTTTATATAAGTCTTTTATCCACCTTCATTTATTTTTGTATATGGTGTAAGTTGGTGGTGAAGTTTCATTTTTTTGCATGTAGCTTTCCAGATCTCCCAACACCATTTCTTGAAGAGGCTATTTTCACTCCATTTTATGCTTCTTTCTCCTTGGTTGAATATTAATTGAACATAGATACTTGCATTTATTTCTGGGCTCTCTCTTCTTTTCCATTGGTCCATCTGCCTGTTTTTATGCCAGTACCAGGCTGTTTTGATTATTGTGACCTTGTGATACAGTTTGATAGGTACCGTGATCCTTCTTCGTTCTTCTTTCTCAAATTGCTGCTGATATTCAGGGTCTTTTACTGCTCCATATAATTTTTGAAGTGTTTGTTCCATATCTGTGAAAAATGTCATTTGTATTTTAATAGGGATCGTACTGAATCTATAAATTGCTTTGGGTAGTACAGACATTTTGAAGATGTTAATTCTTTCAATATAAGAACATGGTACATGCTTCCATTTCTTTCTGTCTTCCTTAATTTCTTTCTTCAGGTTTGTATAGTTTTCTGAGTACAGGTCTTTTACCTCCTTGGTTAGGTTTATTCCTAGGTACTTTATTTTTCTTGTTGCTATATGAAATGGGATTTTTTCCCTAATTTCTGTTTCTGATATTTCATTGTTGGTGTACAAAAATACTTTTGATTTCTAAATACTGACTTTGTATCCCACTGGTTTGCCAAATTCATTTAGGTCATGTAGTTTTTTTGGCAGAGTCTATAGGATTTTCTATGTATACTATCATCTCATCCTCAAACAATGACAATTTTGCTTCCTCCTTTCCAATATGGATGCCTTTTATTTCCTTTTCTTGTGCGATTGCTGGGGCTAGGATTTCCAATACTATGTTGAATAGAAGTGGTGAAAGAGGACATCCTTGTCTTGTTCCTGATCTTGGTGGGAAAGCTTTTAGCTTTTTCCCACTGGGTACGATGTTGGTACTTTTCCCACCTTTTTTTAATTAAAAATTTGTTTTGTCACCAGTATCCATGGAAGGTTGTATGCCAAAAAAAAGGGGTTGAGGGGTGGCATCCTAATCACAAAACAGACCATTTACGTCTATTATAAAACCTTTGTATATATCTCATTCCTGGTAAAGGGAAGGGCAGGCAGGGTAATGGCTGCATATGGGGCCAAGACTATTTACACAAGAAAGCATAGGATTCAGGCAAGGAGAATAGGAGGACCTTGAGCTTGGAGACCTAGGAAAGATGTGCAGGTTTGTATTCCCACCCTCACAGTTGCTGCTGCATTCCAGTGACAAGGAGGGCCTGCTCCAACGTGACAATATGACTATGGATAATCCATTTGTACATGACCACCATTTGATGCTGATAGAACTCCTTGACAGGCTGCCCATCTTCGATGAAGTGCTTGAGGAACAGCTTTCACAATGTTGGCAACAGAAGGTGAGTGGTTATTCCAGGTCCTCTGCTCACTGAAAGAGGCCAGCAGGTTGACTACTGAGATCTACTTCTTAACCAGCTAGATCAAGTCTACAAAAGTGTTATGGGAAATCCTCAACTGTGAACTCCTAAAGCCTGAGACATCACATCCTCCTCTATGCTGGCAGACATGGCCTTGAACTGGTGTAATTCTTTACACTTAAGAGAGTCCAAAAGCTCAGTAGGAAAAGCTCCCATCAGGCCTGGTCTTGAAGATGTAGGAGTACATTTTGTGGAGGTCCTTGAACTCCAGTTGATGGAGGTCACCCTCAGCATACTCCCTAATATGGAATAATAGCTCCAGCAGCTCTGAAACCAGAGGGTTCTGCACAGCAGTCTTTGGCTGAATTTGGTTCTGCAGAACCATGATGACTTCATTACTGGCCAATTAACACTTTAGAATGACTGCCCAACAGCAACTCCTGCTTCCATTGCTGAGGATCCTTTCCCCATCATGAAGCTCCCAATTTACTTTGTGAAAAGAACTAGAAAACTTATCAAAATTATTAAAGCCCACAGTGTGATATTACTACCCACCCACTGGAAAGGTCAAAATGAAAAAGACTTAAAATCACCAAACTTTGGAAAGGTTGTGGAGCAACCCGAACAATTATATGTGGCTAGCTAGTAGGAGAATAAAACACTTTTGAAAACTGACAGTTTCATTAAAGTTAAATATATATCTACTTTATGACCCAGAAATTCCATCCTTGGTAATATTGCCAAGAAAAATGCAAACACTTATCTACAAAGAGCTTTTTAAACAAACATTGTTAGCAACTTTATAATAAACAAAAACTAGAAACAGCTCAGGTGTCTATCAACAGGAGAGATAAACAAACTGCAATATATTTATACAATAGAATATTGCTGAGCCATACAGAGGAACAAAGTACCTGATATATTCAACTATGAACATAATAAGCCTCACAGAAACAAGTAAATACTATACAATTCCATTGAATGAAGTTCTAAAATAAGCAAAATCAAATTATGGTAATAGAAATCAGATCAACAATTATTTCTCGCAAGGAATAACTAAAAGGGGACATGATGGAACTTTCTAGGATAATGGAAATGTTCTATGTTTAGTTGTAATTTATATCAGTGTAGACATTTGTCAAAACTGATAAAAATGTACATTTAAGAATCTTACTTTATGTTACTGGATAACTCAAATTAAAATAAATTCTTAGGAAAAACAGTTAATGCATGGAGCCCATCCAAGGGATGGATCGCAGTTTTGATAGAAAGGTAACAATGAAGGCTTATGGAATGCCAAAACACAATGAGTAACAAAGCTGTCATTAAGCCCAACTTCCTGTGACTTTTCAGTGTTACTGTGCCTGAAACATTGCTGAAATACTGTTTTGTTTTTGCAAATAAATGCATATTTGAAACATTACAAAGATATTTCTCTGTAAAGGTATCATTATGGTAATGCCCTTCATACCAAAAACAATGTTTAACAAGTGAAATGAAAGATTAAAGAACACAAAATTTCCTGACTTCCCACTGGAGAAAATTTCAATATCATACCTTACATGTTTTTGAAACTGGTACTTTTTCTTGTTTTAAACTTTTTATTTCATGAGCAGCATGGGAATTTCCTTTCAATCTCTGTATTGTCATAAACTCATACTTCCTCTGCAACAGCACAAATCCATGAATTAAAGAACAATTACATTAAAAGTGTAAAGGTCCAAAAGCAAGCATTTTAAAATTCATTTGTGTCAAAAAGGAATAACAAGCAACTTACCTGTAAATTATCTAAACGTGCTTGAACTCTTTTAGCCTGAATCTCCATCTTCCTATTTTCATCACTTACTTCATTCAACTAAAGTAGGAAAATGTTATTACATATTTCAATATAACCCTTCAAGTGATTTCAAACTGAAGGTTTCCCAAATAATCTACCTTCTCTAGTCTGTATAACTAAGCAATATAACAAAACAGAAGTAACATTCATGATTAAGATCACCTAATCAACAAAGCAAACAAACAAGCTAAATATAACCAAAGACATTGAAATTGAGAACAGGCTGACAGTGACCAGAGGGGAAAGGGGAGAGAATTTCAGGGGAAAAGGGTGAAGGGTTTTCAGTAACAAGTATAAAGGACACATGGACAATAACAACAGGGGTAGAAACAGAAGGGAGGCGTGGAGGGCTGGGGAGTGGGCTGGGATGGGGGGAAAGGCAGAAAATTGTACTTGAACAACAATAAAAATATAAACAAACAAACAAACAAATAAGTCACAGCTGAAATCAACATTTGTCAACAAAATATTAAGAGTACCTAAGTCAGCCCTGGATGGTGTGGCTCAGTGGACTGAACACTGGACTATGAACCAAAGGATCGCCAGTTCGATTCCCAATCAGGGCACATACCTGGGTTGTGAGCCAGGTCCCCAGTAGGGGGCATGTGAGAGGCAACCTCACACTGATGCTTCTCTCCTTCTCTTTCTCCCTCCCTCCCACTCTGTCAAAAAATAAATAAATATTTTTTTAAAAAAACAGTACCTAAGTCTACTTTATTCTATGAAAAATTTGAAGTATTACAAGATCTTACAAGTACACATTTCAATGGGAAATACCTTTTAATTTAACATTTTTTGTCTTTAGAATTTATTAATAATATATTTAATATAATTATTAAATAATTTAGTTATTTAATCAGTGTATTGATTATGCTATTAGTTGTCCCATTAATTTCTCCCATTCTCCCTATACTCCCCTCCCACCAGCATTCCCCCATCCTTAGTTCATGTTCATGGGTCATACGTGTAAGTTCTTTGGCTTCTCCATTTCCCATATTATTCTTGACCTCCCCGTCTATTTTGTACCTACCATTTATGCTTTTTATATCCCTGTACCATTTCCCCCGTTCTTCTCCTCCACCTCCCCGCTGATATCCTCCATGTGATCTCTATTTCAGTGAATCTGTTCCTCTTCTAGATGTTTGCACAGTTCATTTTTCTTCTTTTTAGGTTCAGCTGCAGATAGTTCTGTTTGTTGTCATTTTACTGTTCATATTTTTAATCTTCTTCTTTTTCTAAAATAAGTCCCTTTATATTTCATATAACAAGGGTTTGGTGATGATCAACAACTTCAATTTGACCTTATCTGGAAAGCCCTTTATTTGCCCTTCCATTCTAAATGATAGCTTTCCTGGATAGAGTAATCTTGGATATAGGTCTTTGCTTTTCATGACTTCGAATATTTCTTTCCAGCCCCTTCTTCCTGCAAGGTTTCTTTTGAGAAATCAGCTGACAGTCATATGTGAACTCCTTTGTAGGTAACTGCCTCCTTTTCTCTTGCTGCTTTTAAGATTCTCTCCTTATCTTTAATCTTGGGTAATGTAATTATGATGTGCCTAGTTTTGTGCTTCCTTGGATCCAACTTCTTTGGGACTCTGAGCTTCCTGGACTTCCTAGAAGTCTATTTCCTTTGCTAGATTGGGGAAGTTCTCCTTCATTATGTTTTCAAATAAGTTTTCGATTTCTTGCTCTTCCTCTTCTTCTGGCACCCCTATGATTCTGATGTTGGGACGTTTAAAGTTTTCCCAGAGGTTCCTAAGATTCTCCTCATTTTTTTCAATATTGTTCCTTCATTCTGTTCTGATTGAAAGTTTACTTCTTCCTTTTGCTTCAAATCATTTATTTGAGTCCAAATTTCCTTCCCTTCACTGCTGGTTCCCTAAACATTTTGTTTTATTTCATTTTTCATAGCCTTTACTTTTTCATCTATTTCGTGACCATACTCAACCATATTTGTGAGTATCCTGATTACCAGTGTTTTAAACTGTGCATCTGATAGGTTGGCTATCTCTTTGTCTCTTAGTTGTATGTTTTCTGCAGCTTTGATCTGTACTTTAATTTGGGCCATATATTTTGTTTCAGTGCACCTTTTACATGGTAAGGACAGAGCCTTAGGTATTCACCAGGGCAGGCCAAACCACATCCTTGTGGTGAGTAGCTATATGTGGAGGAGGTGTCTTGGAGGGAACAATGCCACTTGCTTGGCTCTCAGCAGGTTTTTAGTTACTTCCCCCACTAGCCACAAACAAATTGGGCCCTTCTGGAGCTGATCCCAGGTGGGTGGGTTTGTGTACATTCTAGGACCTGGTGGGTCTCTCCAACAAACTCTCCCGTGAGGCTGGGGGTTTCTCCCACTGCTGCCTCAACTCCCACAGGTTTTTTTGCAGTCTGAGGATTTAAGCCTTTATTTCCCTGCACTGGAATCAATTGGGGGGAAAATCTGGTATCTTTACAATATTGAATCTTTCCATTCATGAACATAATAGAGCCTTCAATTTATTTAGGTCTTCCTCAGTTTCTTTTAATAAAGTTTTGTACTTTTCGGTAAATGTATTTTATACCTCTTTAGATTTAGTCTAGATAGCTAATATTTTTTGATGCCATTACCTATGGTATCCTTCAACAAGTAATATTTACTTTCTTATTATTAGCACAGAAATACACTTGATTATTATATATTGAATTTATACCCAAGAGTTCTACATTTGCTTAAATTTGCCCTGGTTGGTGTGGTTCAGTGGACTGAACACCACCAGCAAGTGAGAGATTGCCAGACCAATTTCCAGTCAGGACTTGTGTCTGAGTTACAGGCCAAGTCCCCAGCTGGGGAAGAACAAGAGGCAACCAATTTATGTGTCTCTCACAAATCCATGGTCTCTCCCTTTCTTTCTCCCTTCCCCTCTCTATAAAAGTAAATTAATAAAATCATTAAAAATTGGATTAACTCTAATAACTTGTCTATATAATCGTTTGGATACCTATGTCCATAGGTACTTAATCATATTATCTTTGCATAATACTGATTTCTTCCCTTCCAACCTTGCTTTTTTTCTCTTATTTCATTGACTAGGCTTTCAGTGTTTTATGTTCAATAGAAATAGTAACAGTGAGCACATTTATTTTGTTATTATATCTCAAAGGAAAAAGATTTCAATAACGTGAAATTAAGTATAAATTCCTTGTTGCATATTTAGATACTCTATCAGAATTAAGAAGTTCGAAGAGGCAAGTTGGTGGAGGAGTGAATGGAAACCACATTAACCTCCTCCCAGGACCAATCTGGAATTATAATTAAATTGTGGAGAAATCACCCAGAACAAACAACTGAACAATAGTGAGAGAGAAGCCTTATAACCTTGGACAAACAGAAGAATCAGCTTCAGCAAACCTGTCTGGTAAGCAGTGCGGATGAGACTTGAGAGGGCTAGCTGGGTCACAGGCAGCAGGGTCACAGGGATAATTAAGTGGCTGGTTGGATCTCCCTGAGAAGAATGGGGTCTGAACTGTAAGATGGAATCTCCAGCCTAGAACACCAGAGCCCCTGAAAGTACACAAATAACAACCAGCAGCGAAAGTGGTAGGGTTGCTCTCCAACAGAGATGGATGGCTGCAGATGCAAATTGTCACTTAAAGGGCCACTGCACAAACTTTCATTTGTAGCCATTTACCCGCAGCTCTGGCAAAGGCAGGGGCAAAGTGGGCTACTGACACCTGAGGAGAGACTGGGGACTGAAGCTTTAGGGAGAGAGCTAAGAGAGTAGCCATGTAGCCATGGGGTTCCTAGTACTGAGTTATACCCCATACAGTAGCAGCCATTGTGTTCAGGCAGACTCCCCTGTGAGCAGTAGCAGCCTGACATGAAACAATAGCCCCGCCCCAGGACAGACTTTGCCCCCGCTCTGTGGTGCTTAAGCCTGACCGCTAAGTGCAGAGTGACTTAACAACTGAAGGAGACAGCCACAGACAGTAGATCCCTTTCAAAGGGGGAGCATATTTGACTAGAGATGCTTGAGGAGAGACTAGAGATGGAGGCTTTGAGGAGAGAACTGAGAGAGTAGCCACTGGGATCCTGGTGTGGAGTCATTACTACTATGGCCACAGCCATCCTAATCAGGCAGACCACACCCCTCCAAGCAGCAGCAGCCAGAGGGAAAAACAATAACTCTAACCCCAGGAGGGATTCTGCCCTGCCCTATGGGGGTGCCTGACTACTCAGTGCAGAGTGACTAGATTATCAACTGAAGTAAACAGCCACACGGTGTAGACCTCTGGAAGTCTCAGAGCAGACTGCCTAAAGTCAGACGGGTCAACATTTCACATAACCAGAGGCAGACCTAGAAAAAAAATAGTATTAAATACTAGAGGCTACCTAGACAAAATCCACTGTGACCTTCTCCATGATTATTGATATTTTCTATCCTGCACAGCTTTCTAACATTCATTTCTTGGTCAGCAATTTGTGTATATTGAGACACCAGAATTATACTCAGACATAATGTATATGACATTTACATGTAGAATGTATACTACAGTTTATTTCTGTACTTTCTTATAATAGTCTTAATCTTTTTACGCCCTATTCATACTGATTCACTTCCTGTTGATAGTGGGATTGCAGGGACTAGATATTTTTATGAGTGTGAGTTTGTTCCCTGGTCTTTGTAGTTTTGTTCTGGCAGCACCTGTAAAACAGCACACAAGAGGTGGTGGGCAGAGTAACCCTCAGTCAACCAGCTGGAGGGAAGGACTCACCAAAGAAAAACCCAAAAACAACTGAACCCCCACACCCCACCAAACACATCCACAGAGCCAACATAAATGGCATAAAGGGCATCCCAAAAACATCAAGTTCAGGAGATCAAGGAGACTGCACCACTGAATCTCACAGGTCTCACCATAGGAGTTTACACCAAAAACTCAAGAGTCAAAACAGATCAATTGAAGAAGCAGAGGCAAACAAGAGGAGGCTCACAAACAACAGGAAGATAAAGAAACAATCCCCAAATGAAAGGAAAGCAGGAAGTCTCAGAAAGAATGCTAAATGAAACAGAGAAAATTAAACTATCAGATACTGAGTTCAAAACAATCATTATAAGGAAGTTCAATTAGCTCAGAAAGAATTACCAAAAACTACAGGGAAACGACAAGGAACTTATTGCAAACTATATCAACAAGAAAGACGAAATGGAAGCTATCAACAAGCTCTAAGAGGAAATGAAGAATACAATTTCTGAATTGAAGAACATAGTAGAAGAAATGAAAAGCAAGCTAGATGAAGCAGAGGATCGGATCAAAAAGCTGGAGGACAAGGTGGAAAAAATTCCCAAAAAGCGTAAGAAAAGGAAAAGTACTCAAAAAACAAACAAACAAACAAAAGAGGTGTTAAGGGAACTGCAGAACAACATGAAACGTAATATCCCTATTATAGAGATAACAGAAAGGGAGAAGAGCAAGGGTATAAAAACTGTTGGAAAAATAAAATGGAAAACTATCCTAATTTGATGAAATAGTCACACAAATCCAGGAAGCACAGATGTTCCCAATCAAGAAGAACCCAAAGAGGCCAATTCCAAGACACATCATAACTAAAATGGCTAAATTCAAAGACAAAGACAGAATCTTCAAGGCAGCAAGGGAAAAATATAAGTAATATACAAGGGAACACCGATAAGACTAGCAGCTGACTTTTCAATGCAAACATTACAAGCCAGAAGGGAATAGCTAGAGGATTCCAAGTAATAAAAAGCAAAGGCCGGCTACCAAGACTACTCTATCCAACAAGGCTCTCAATTAAACTCCAAGGCAAAATAAGGAGTTTCCCACAGAAAAGAAGGCTGAAAGAATACAGTTCCACCAAACCAGCACTGCAAGACATGTTAAAGGGACTACTTTAAGGAAAGGAAGAAAAAGAGTGAAAAAGAGAGGAACACAGGTATGAAGAGAGTAAAATGGCAATGAACAAGTTCCTATCAATAATAACCTTAAATGTAAATGGGTTAAATGATCCAATCAATAGACACAGAGTAGCTAAATGGATAAGAAAACATGACTCACCATATGCTGCATACAAGAGACCCACCTCAAAACAAAAGACTTATACAGACTGAAAATGAAGGATCAGAAAAACATATTCCAAGTAAATGGACAGGAAAAAAGAGCTGGATAAGCAATATTTATATCAGACAATACAGACTTCAAAACAAAGTCCATAAAAAGAGACACAGAAGGATACTTGATAATACTCAAGGGAACAATCCATCAGGAAGACATAAACATTATAAATATATATGCGTACAACAGAGGAGCACCCAAATATATAAGGAAAATCTTGGAGGACTTCAAGAAAGATATAGACAGCAACACACATATACTAGGAAATTTCAACACCCCACTATCAAAATGGATAGATATTCCAAGGAAAATGTCAAAAAGGTAATTGCAGCACTGAACAAATCAAATAGACTTAATTGATATATATACAACCTTTCATCCCAAAAAAGCAAAATACACATTCTTTTCAAATGCACATGGAACATTTTCAAATGTTCCACATACATAGACCACATGACAGGACACAAAGCAAGCCTCAAAAACTTAAGGAAAATTGATTTTATATCAAGCATCTTCTTTAGACAACAAGGGCCTGAAACAAGAAACAAACCTCAGGGAAAAAACTCAAATTCATGGAGACTGAATAGCATGCTATTAAACAATGACTGGGTTAAGAATGAGTATTAAACAATGATTGGATTAAGAATGAGATCAAAGAAGAAATGAAAAAGTTTCTGGAAACAAATGAAAGTGAACTAACACAGTCCACAACTCAAGGGACACAGCAAAGGCAGCCATAGAGGGAAGTTCATAGTGATACAGTCATAACTAAAAAAGACAGAAACATTTCAAATAAACAACCTAACCCTACATCTATAAGAACTGGAGGAACAACAAAAAAACCCAGAGTGAGTAACATAAAGTAAATAACCAAGATCAGAGCAAAATTAAACAACACAGAGACTAAAAGCATGATTCTGAAGATTTATTAATCTTCAGAATCAAAATAAATCCAGGAGCTAGTTCTTCAAAAAGATAAACAAAACTGAAAAGCCTTTAAGCAGATTCATCAAGAAAAAAAGAGGCCCCAAATAAACACAATCAGAAATGAAAATGAAGAGATTACAACAGATACTACAGAAATACAAAGGACAGTAAGAAATTGCTACGAAGAAATATATGCCAAGAAATTTAAAATTCTAGGTGGAAAAATACCTAGAAAAATAGGATCTTCCAAAGCTGAATGAAGATGAGGCAGAAAGCCTGAAAAGAACCATAATAGCGGACAAAAAGCAGTAATAAAAAAACTCCCAACACACAGAAGACCAGGACTGGCTGGTTTCATAGAAGAATTTCCCCAAACACTTAAGGAAGCACTAACCCCCATCCTTCACAGACTATTTGAAAAAATCCAAGAAAAAGGAAGACTGTCAACTCTTTTTATGAAGCCAACATCATCCTAATCCATAAACCAGATAAAGACACAACAAAGAAAGTAAACTACAGCCATTATCGGTAATGAACACAGATGATAAAATCCTCAACAAAATGTAGGCAAATTGCAGGCAGCAGCATATTAAAAAGATCATACACCATATTCAAGTGCAATTCATCCCAGGGATGCAAGGATGGTACAATATTCACAAATCAATAAACATAATAATCATATAAACAAAAGGAAAGACAAAAATCACATCATATCAATATATGTGAAAAAAGAATTTGATAAGGTACTAAACCCATTTATGATAAGAAACACTCAGCAAAGTGTGAATAGAGGGAGCATTCCTCAACATAATAAATGCCATATATGAGAGACCTACAGCCAACATGATACTCAATGGCCAAAAACTAAAAACTTTACCACTAAGATCCGAAACAAGAGAAGGATGTCCACCTTCACCACTTCTATTCAGCATAGTATTGGAAGTCCTAGCCAAAGCTATCAGGCAAGAAAAAGAAATAAAAGGCATCCAAATTGGATAGCAGGAAGCAAAACTGTCATTGTTTGAAGATGACATGAGAGTGTACAGAGAAAATTCTACAGACTCCACCAAAAAACTGCTCAACCTAATATATGAATTTGGCAAAACAGCAGGATAAAAAATCAACATTTAGAAATCAAAGGCATTTCTGTATACTAACAATGAAATATCAGAAACAGAAATTAGGAAAAAAAAACCATTTGATATAGCAACAAGAAAAATAAAGTAGCTAGGAATAAACCTTACCAAGGAGGGGAAAGACCTGTACTCAGAAAATTACACAACCCTGAAGAAAGGCATTAAAGACACAAACAAATGGAAGCATGTACCATGTTCATGGATTGGAAGAATTAACATATTCAAAAATGTTCATACTATGCAAAGCAATTTATATATTCAACACAATACCTATTAAAATACCAGTGGCATATTTCACAGATATAGAACAAACATTTAAAAAATTTATGTGGAAGTATAAATGAACCTGAAGAGCCACAGCAATTTTCATAAAGAAAAAAAAGTAGATCAGAATACCTAATATCAAACTATATCACAAGGTCACAATAATCAAAACAGCCTGGTACTGGCATAAGAACAAACACATAAATCAATGGAAGAGAATAGAGAGGCCAAAAATAAATGCAAGTCTCTATGGTCAATTAATATCCAACAAAGGAGGAAGAAGCATAAAATGAAGTAAAAATAGCCTCTTCAAGAAATGGTGTTGGGAGATCTGGAAAGCTATATGCAAAAAAATGAAACTCGACCACCAACTTACACCATACACAAAAATAAACTCAAGGTGGATAAAAGACTTAAAAATAAATCACGATACCATAAAAGTCCTACATGAGCACACAGGCAAGAAAACCTCAGATATTCCACACAGCAATATTTTCAATAATTTGTCCCCTGGAGCAGGTGACATAAAGGAAGGAATAAACAAATGGAACATCATCAAAATAAAAAGTTTCTGCACTGCTGAAGAAAACATCAGGAAAATGAAAAGGGAATTCACTGCATGGGAAAGTATATTTTCCAATGATACCTTGGACAAGGGTTTGATCTCCAAAATATATAATTAACTCACAGGACTCCACTCTAGGAAGACAAAAAACCCAATTAAAAAATTGGCAGAGGACCAGGACATACAGAGGGCCCAGAGACAAATGAAAGGATGCTCAGCATCACTAGCCATCAGATATAAATTAAAACCACAATGAGATACTACTTCACAATGGTCAGAATGGCTATCATAATCAAATCCACAAACAAGTGTTGGAGAGGTTGTGGAGAAAAGGGAACCCTAATACACTGTTGGTGGGAATGCAGACTACTGTAGGTACTGTGGAAAACATTATGGAATTTCCTCAAAAACCTAAAAATTAAACTCCCTTTTTACCTGGGAATTCCACTGCTGGGACTATACTCCAAGAATCTTGAAATACCAATCCAAAAGAACCTATGCACCTCAATGTTCACAGCAGCACACTTTACAATAGTCAAGTCTGGAAGCAGCCTAAGTGCCCATCAATAAATGAGTGGATCAAAAATTGTGGTACATTTACATGGTGGAAAACTATGCAGCAGAAAGAAAGAACAAGCTCCTACCCTTTGGGACAGTATTCATGAAACTAAAAAGCATTATGTTAAGTGAAATAAGCCAGACAGTGAAAGACAAATATTATATGACCTCATCTATAAGTGGAACCTAATCAATCCAAGCAAAACGAACAAGATAGCAAAATATAACCGGAGACTCTGAAATTAAGAACAAATTGACAGTACCCAGATGGGAGGTGGGAGGGGATAATAGGGGTGAAAGGGGCTGGTTGTCAAGAAACATGAATATAGCACATATGGACAGCCCAGGCTGGTGTGGCTCAGTAGACGGATCGCCGGCTGTTAATGAAAGGGTCACTGGTTCTATTCCCAGTCGGGGCACATGCCTGGGTTGCAGGCTAGGTCCCTGGTTGAGAGTGTATGAGAGGCAACTGGTTGATATATCTCTCACAAATCAGTGTTTCTCTCCCTATCTTTCTACCTCCCTTCTCATCTCTCTAAAAATAAATAAATAAAATCTCAATTTCAAAAAAAAATAATAAAAGGACACAATGCCAAAGTCAAAGGGCTGTAGGATGGAGGGTGGGTATAGGTCAAGATGGCTGGGGTGAGGGGGAGTGATAGGTGGAAATTGGAGACAACTATACTTAAAGAACAATAAGAAAAAGAAAAAAAATTTTAAATACTTTAAATAAAAAAAAGAATTAAGAAGTTCTCTTCTATTAGTAGTAATTATGAGTTGGTGCTGAATTTTTTAATCAATAGAAATTATGATTTTTCTTTGAAGAGAAATATTAATTTTTAAATGATAAATTGCCCTTATATTTCTGAACTAAATCTACTTTAGTTGTACTATACCTTTTATGTATCACTGAATTTAATTTGCTGATATTTTAAAATTTTGCATCTTTATTCATGAGAGACTGGTTTGTATTTTTCTTTGCTTATAATGTTCTCGACAGGTTAAGTTTCAAGGCTATGGTGGCTTCCTACAATAAGAAGGGTTTCTTGTTGTTGTTTTTTCCCTAGTTATGCTTAAATTACAATACATGATATTTCATCCTTAAAATTTAGTCATGAGTCTTACTGTTCCACCTTTGAAGGTAAGGTATCTTATTTTTTCTCTGGCCACTTTGAAGGTTTTATCTTTACCCAAAGTTTTCAACAGTCTTAAAATAACATGCCTATGTATGTATGTGTAGTTTTCTGCAATATATGTCTTGTTTAAGGTTAATATAATTTTTTAAGTCTTTGTTTGGGCTGGCATCTTACACCAGTTTTGAAAATTTGTCAGCATTATCTCTCTACACATTTCTTTTTGGAACTCCCATGGTATACTTCTTTACTAGGTCTCATGTTTGTTTTACGAATTTTCTATTCTTTCTCTACTTGATATTTTCATTCAAGACTTCATAGTACCATCTTATAGTTCACTAACCCTGCCCTCTGCTATGTCTCATCTGCTATTAAACTCCCTTAATGGAAATGTAAAATTCAATTAATATATTTTTGGTTTTAGAATAACTAAATTCCCTGTTAGAGATTCTGATGCTATTGTAAAGTTCCAAAGCTTTTTAAAGTCATTGCCTATTAGCTCTAATATCTGGAACACCTGTAGGAATGTTCTTATTGTCTAGGATTTTTCTCTTCATATTTAGTCATATGATTCTGTCTTTTAATGTGCTTATTAATTTTATATAGAATGACAGAAAATCGCAGGTTTTATACATATGATGTCTCTCAGAAAGAGCCGATCCTTTCCTCTGCTAGGTATTTAAAATGGGGACTGATGACCTTATTCTTATCAGAAACCAAGATGCGTCAAGAAGAGGTTTCAGTTTGAAGAGGGTTCTATCTATCTCTAATTCACCTACTGCTAGGGTATAACTTTGCTCCTTTCAACAGTGAGCCTGGGGTGTTAACTAGGACTCTCTCCCCTTATGAATCCTGAACATTAATCCTTGGAAAGACTTAATGGGAAATTTAAAAATATTATTATTATTACTAAAGCAAATATATTTTTATCCAATGTTATCATAAAGTGCTATGTGCCCTAGCGGATGTGGCTCAGCGGACTGAGCACCAACCTGAAAACCTAAAGGTCACCAGTTTGATTCCCAGTCAGGGCACATAACTGGGTTGCAGACCAGGTCCCCAGTTGGGGGCATGTGAGAGGTAACTAATCTATGTATCTCTTGCACATCAATGTTTCTCTTCCTCTCTTTCTCTCTCCCTTCCCCTCTCTCAAAAAACAAATAAATAAAATCTTTTGAAACAAATTTAAAAAAATAAAATACTATATAAATGAATCACAGAAATAATTTAACTTTATAATTAGTAATTTCAAATCATTTATCATTCATCATGCCAGAAGCTGGCAAGCTATGGCATGTGGGATGAATCTGAAACACTGCCTGTTTTTATGAATAAAGTCTTATTGAAACACAGCCATGCTCATTCACCTACTTATGGCCTATAGCTGCTTTTGGACTATGTTGGCACAGTTGAGGCATTATGACAGAGATCATATATGGTCCACAGAGTTCAAAATATTTAGTATCAGGCGTTTAACAAAAAATGTGTTGACACTTGATATACACTAAACCAACCACAAAAAAGTATTTTGTCACTTCATACCAAAGAGTTTCTTCCAGCCACTTTCACTTTGGACATATAGACCATAAATCCAATTATTAATGGGTTCAACCACTTAATAATACAGGTAAGACCTCCAATCGCCACACATTTATGCATGCAGATATAAAATTATTAAAGATTTTATAAATATAAACCTGGAGATGGGAATGGGCAACAATGTACCTATACTAGCAATTAAAGAAACCCTTGTATTTTTTTAGTGCTAGACTGAGATTGTGATGGAAAAAGTAATCTCCCTAGTGGTAAAGCAAGTCCTCAGACAACAGTAAGTCAAGGTCATATACCAATTGTGAGAGACCATAAATGAACTCAGGGGAGCCAAAGAATTAGATGAAGTGAGAAATTGGGTAACCTTCCTGTAAAGACAAAGGAGACAGGTTATAGCCAATAGTGACTATAGGAAATCAATAATAAAAACGGAGAACACATAGCCAATTAAGGAATCCCAGGAGGCAAATTATCTCTATCCCTATTTATATTTTAGAATCCATAAAGTTGTACAGCCCAGTGCTGAGTTTACCCCAGTTTCGGATCATCCACTTCTCCTTCCAACAAATACAAATAATCATTGCCCTCTCTTCAACATATACCTTAACTTTCACATTTTCAGTCAAAAACTGGCAAAAGGAAATTTTAATAAAAGGAAAATACACAATTCACTAAAATATTTATGTTATGCAATGTCAATGTAACCAAGTGCTGCCCTAAACAAATCACACCGCCCATATAAATAATCACAGTGCAATATGATATTGGTTTACACTCGTGAGACAGTGAGCAATGTAAAGACTTCCTTCTAGTGCAGCACCCAGAATATAATACTCATAAAATAAATGAATGTTAAATAAGCAGCAGTGTGTAACAGCAGTTCCAGGTTTTCAGGGTTTTATTCTTCTGCGTGTTTTTAAATCTAGTACTTTCTTTTAATTTAAAAAAATTTCAACTTACCAAACTCAGATGGTTGCCAGAATAGATGATGAAAAATCAAAAGCTTAACAGTATTTTATATTTACCAGTGTTTAATACTACAGCTCCCAAATGAAGTTATCAAAAATTTCTCTAGCCAGGAGGAGTACCAGGTGGTCCCACATTTGTGTGCAGATAAACCAGGAGGAACAAATGGGGAGCCAGACAAACCACACAACCCAGGGTTCCAGAACAGGAAAATAAACCCTCAAAACCTCTGGCTATAAAAACCTGTTGGGGTTTAGTGGCAGGAGAAACTCCCAGCCTCAGAGGAGAGTTTGTTGGAGAGACCCACAGGTCCTACTTATACAAACCCAGCCACCCAGGAAAAAGCAGCAGAAGAGCCCAATTTGCTTGTGGACAGACGGGAAAGGGACTGCAAGCTGGTTGAAAGCTGAGCGAGTGGCATTAAACCCTATCTGACCCCTCTCCCACAATGTAGTGAGCTGGGTCCGCCCTGGAGGACAGCTAAGGTTCTTCCCCTTACTACATAAAACTCGGATCAAGACAAAAAAAATATGACCCAAATGAAAGAACTGATCAAAGCTCCAAAAATAGAATGAAGTGTTGAAGAGATAGACAACCTATCAGATGGAGAATTCAAAATACTGGTAATCAGTATGCTCACAGAACTGGTTCAGTATGGTTGCAAAATAGAGGAAAAAGTGAAGGTTATACAAGTGAAATAAAGCAAAATATACAGGGAACCAACAGTGAAGGGAAGGAAACCGGACTCAAATCAATGATCTGGAGCAGAAGGAAGAAATAAACATTCAACCAGAGCAGAATAAAGAACCAATTATTGAAAAAAAAATGAGGAGAGGCTTAGGAACCTCTGGGACAACTTTAAATGTTCCAACATCAAAATCATGAGTGTGTCAGAAGAAGAAGAGGAAGAGGAAGACATTGAAAACTTATTTGAAAACGTATTGAAGGAGAACTTGCCCAATCTACTAAAGAAAATACACTTCCATGAAGTCCAGGAAGCTCACATCATTACATTACCAAGTTTAGAGATAAGGAGGGAATCTTAAAAGCAACCAGAGAAAAAAAAAAGACTTACCTACAAAGTAGTGCCCATAAGACTATCAGCTGATTTCTCAAAAGAACCCTTGCAGAAGGGACTGGAAAGAAGTATTCGAAGTCAAGACAGGCAAGGACCTACACCCAAGATTACTCTATCTAGCAAAGCTTTCATTTACAATGGGAGGGCAGATAAAGAGCTTCCCAGATAAGATCAAGTTAAAGGAGTTCATCATCACCAATCCCTCATTACATGAAATGTTAAAGTGACTTACCTAAGAACATTAGTGCAGGGATGGAAAGGGAAGAACAGGAAAAAGGCACAGGAAATAAGAAGCATAAATGGTAGGTACAAAATAGACAAAGGTTAAGAATAGTATAAAACATAGAGATGTCAAAGAACTTACATGTACGACCCATGGACATGAACTAAGGAGGGGGAATGCTGGTAGGAGGTAGGGTGCAAGGCAGAGAGAAATAAAGGGGAGAAATAATGAGACAACTGTAATAGCATAATTGATAAAATATATTTCATAAAAACGCTGTAAGACTAGATGATGACATATATAAAAAGTAGTAATTGGAAAAAAAATTCTCTAGCCAGAAGGTGTTCTAAGACTGACTTGTAATTTGTTACATAAAAACCATATAGTTCTAAGAATGTCTTATAATCTAATACTAAAATAGGTCTTACCTGTTTTTTTAAGTACTCATTTAATTCTTTCAAAGTATCAAAAGAAGACCTTAGCCTCTTGCATTCTCTGTTTTTTTCCTTAAGAGCTTCAGTTAAGTGTACAACTTCTGCATCATGTTGCTAGGAGGAAAAAAAATATTATCAAAAAATTAGGTAAGGATTGCTTGTCACTAATGGTACTGAACACAAATTAGAAATTACAACCCCCTGAATCAAAAGAAATTTAATCTGCATATTAAACACACATAACTAATATTGCAGATAACTTATAAAAACTGTATAATCGATCTAAGTACAAACCAAGCATTAAAAGCACTTGTGAATGCCGTATTAAAACATATTATACAACTTAAGCAGCAATAAAGCTTTTGCTCAGAAAAATTCACGGAAATTCAATCAAATAACTTCTATTGACATAATGGAATTATAAAACAAAGAATTTTGGATCCTTTTCAAAAGAATAATGAGTTATTTATAGCTTCATACATTAAAAAGGAGGTTAAGTTACCTTTAAGGAGTAGAAGAACTAGTCCACAAACAGAACAAAGTAATTTCTTGAAATTACTAGATTGAAATTGAAATTGTTTTTTTTTAAGATTTGATTTACTTTTACAGAGAGGGGAAGGGAAGGAGAAAAGGAGGGAGATAAACATCAACATGTGGTTGCTTGCCTCTTGCACACCCCCTGCTGGGGACCTGACCCACAACCCAGTCATGTGCCCTGACTGGGAATCCAACCGGTGACCCTTTGCCTCACAGACCTGCACTCAGTCCACTGAGCTACACCAGCCAGGGCAGTGGAAATTGTTTTAAATCTTGAAAAATTAAAATACATAATAAAATTATTCTGATCCCAAAACTATTTGACTCTCCTTAATCAGTTTTATAAAAGATTCAAATCAGTTTCTTCTTTAATTACTTTTAAGTGAGATAGCATGTTTTCAACTTAAAGTATGAATATTATTTCTTTCAATTCTGGCCAAAATGGTGGCATAGGTAGAAACCCTTCACTTCCTTGCACAACTGAAAGGAAGATAACAAAGCAATCTGAAAACAATAAACAACCAGAAGTGCCAGAAAATCAAACTGCATGGAACTCAGACAAACAAGGAGTTAAAGAAACATTCACCAGACCGGTAGAAGAGATAGAGATGGGCAACCAGGTGGATGGAGAGGACCCTGCGGCAAGGCAGAGTACACAGGGGACAAGGCTGTGGACAGTGCAAGAGAGGCAGGGCTGGCTTAGGGGACCCACAGCATGATGGCGGAGCGCACCAATGAAGCTGGGCTGGTTGAGTGGGAAACTAAAGACTCAAGGCAGCTGCAAACTACGTGGGGGTTTCCATGGCACCAGAAACTCCCAGTCTCATAGGACAGAGTTCATTGGAAAGTGGGGCTAGAGCAGAGCAAGCAAGCTGTGTTGCTCCCTCTCTGACCCCTCCCCAACAGACAGCACCACAAGGCAGCAAAGAGGGTTACCTTGCCCTGGTGAATACCAAAGCCCCACCCACAACAAAACAGGTGCCCCAAGACACAGAAATGGACAGAACAGATCAAAACTCCAGAAAAAGAGCTAAGCCACAAAGAGATAGCCCACCTATTGATGTAGAGTTTAAAATACTGGTAATCAAAATGCTCACAGAACTGATAGAGCTCAGTCACAAAATAAGGGAACAAATGAAGGTTACCCAAAGTGAAATAAAGCAAAATATACAGGGAACCAACCATGACAGGAAGGAAACTGGGACTCAAATCAATGATGTGGGCCAGAAGGAAGAAATAACACCCAACCCCAAAAGAACGAAGAAATAAGAATTCAAAAACATGAGGAAAGGCTTAGGAACCTCTGACACAACCATAAACTTTCCAATATCCAAATCACAGAGGTGCCAGGAGAAGAACAAAAGCAAGAAGTTGAAAACTTATCTGAACATATAATGACGGAACACTTCCCCAGTCTGGCAAAGGAAAGAGACTTCCAGGAAGTCCTGGAAGCCCAGAGAGTCCCAAAGATAATGGACCCAAAGAGTAACACACCAAGGAACATCATCATTAAGTTACTCAAGATTAAAGATAAAGAGAGAATCTTAAAAGCAGCAAGAAGAAAGGAGAGAGTTACCTACAAAGAAGTGCTCATAAGACTATCAGCTGATTTCCCAAAAGAAACCTTGCAGGCAAGAAGAGGCTAGAAGGAAGTATTTGAAGTCATGAAAGGTAAGGACCTACATCCAAGATCACTCTATGCAGCAAAGCTCTCATTTAGAATGGAAGGGCAGATAAAGTGCTCCCCAGATAAGGTCAAGTTAAAGGAGTTCATCATCACCAAGCCCTTACTATATGAAATGTTAAAGGGACTTAATCTAAGAAATAAAAGGAGATCAAAAACTATGAACAGTAAAATGACAACAAACTCATCAACAAACTATCAACAACTAAACCTATAACAAAAACAAAAACTAAGCAAACAACTAGTACAGAAGAGAATCAGGGAACTGGATATCATATGGAGGGTTTTCAGTGGAGAGAATGTGAGGGAAAGGTACAGGGAATAAGAAGCATAATTGGTAGGCATAAAATAGATGGGGAGAGGTTAAGAATGGTATAGGGTACAGAGAAGTATAAGAAATTATATGTACAACCCATGGATATGAACTAAGGGGGGGGTAAAGCTGGAGGGTTGGGGGGTGTAGGGTGGAGAGGAGATAAAGGGGGAAAAATTGGGAAGAATGTAACAGCATAATCAATAAAATATACTTAAAAATATTTCTCTCCCTTTTAACTCTCAATTTATTCCCAATATATTAAAAAATGCAAATTTACATATGAAATAAAAAATGTGAGTGTCTTTCTTCTAAGTAATCACATAGGTAGCATTAAATTCATATGATCTAGAGATTCTACTTCAATCATGTATCTGAAGATACCCAAAACACTAATTTGAAAGAATTTATGCACCCCTATGCTCATGGCAGTATTTTTTACACAAGTCATGAAATGGAAACAACTCTAGTGCCCATCAACAGAAGAGTTGATTAAAAACTTTTGGTACATATTTACAATGGAATTATTAGCCATAAAAATAGACCAAAATGTTACCATTTGTGACAGCATGGATGGACCTAGAGGATATTATGCAAAAAAGTCAGTCAGAGAACGACAAATATATGATATCACTTATATGGAATCTAGAAAACAAAATAAACAAATAAACTTCTATGATTCATAGATGCAGAGAACAGACTGATGGTTGCCAGAGGAGAGAAGGGTTAAGGAGTTAGTTGAAAAACGTGAAGGGATCAGGAAGTACAAATTGGTAGTTACAAAACAGTAATGGGGATATACAGTACAAAATAGGAAATGTACTCAACAATACTGTAAACCATGGATGGGGCCAACTGGGTACTGGAAATATTGGGGGAAACACTTTGCAAAGTATTGTATATGATTGTCTAACCACTATGCTATACACCTGAAACTAATAACAAAATAATACTGAATATAAACTGTAATTGAAAAATATAATTAAATATACTTGTTTTATAAATCTGGTTAATATTCACATTTCCAAGGTTTTACACATTCAAAAGATATTAAAAACATACAATATGTGTTTCATTTGCAGTATGGCAAGATAAACCCACTATACCCTCCTATTTCTCCTGGTGATTACAAGTAAAAACCCCACACAAAACACAAAAATTGTTGAAAGTAAATTCTGTAAAAGTAAAACAAAGCAGGAATTGTAAAGAGAAATGATAACTTGGTGAAGTACCTTAAAGTAAGTAGTTTCCTAGGGTTTTTTCCTTTTCCTTTTGTCTAGAACCCAGTTATCTTTGTCCTCCGATTCTCAATCCCTAAAAATCACTGATCTATTTCTGTCCCTGTAATTCTGCCTTTCCCAGAATATCATAATATAATCATGACATGATTTTTCTTTATCTTTGGTTTTCAGCAGCAACTCAATTGTGCTGTATCTCTGCGTGCTCTTCTTTGAATTTATCCTGCTGGAGTTCAATGAACAGCTTGAATTTGCAAATTTATGTCTTTCACTAAATTTGGGATGTTTTTAACCAATATTTCTTCAAATATTTTTTCTGTTACAATTGCTTCTCCTTTTGGATTTCTAATTACTTGTATGTTAGATTTTTTTACTCTTACTCCACAGATTTCTGAGGTCTTTCCCCTTTTCCTCATTTTTGCTTTTGTGTTCTTCAAATTTGCTATCTATTTATCTATCAAATTCAGTGTTTCTTCCTCCATTTCCATGCTGTTATTAAGCTCATTTAGTGAATTATTTATTTCTGGTATGTTAAAGTTCTAAAATTTCCAGTATGTTTTTTCTTAACTCTTAGTTTTTCTTATGAGAATTTGTCTTTCCCTTTGCATTTATTTACACTTACCTCATGGAACATAGTTAAAAATCCAATACATGGATCATCTAAGGATTGGCATTTTTTCTTGAGGCTTAGTCACATTTGTCTGGTTTTTACATGTCCAGGGACTTGTGCATTGTATCCAGGACCTTTTAGATAGTATGTTGTGTTGATTCTGAATCCTGTTATAATGCTCTGGGGAATATTGGCTTTATTATTAACTTTTTTAAGCAGTGAGCCTAAAAAGTGAGCAGTGAGCAGTAAAAGTTAGAACTTTGTTATCTTTCGTGGACAGTGACCCAATCTCTGTACACTTTTCGAAGCTTTTGTAGTGTTGCTTTGGAGTTGTCTTTTGTATATGCCACATAAAGCTAGTCTGAGACTCAGACAATGGCTTAAATCTGAGTTCAGTTTTCAAAGCCTTTACTATGCTCCTGTGATTCTTTTCCACACTTCCAGCATTGGTGATAGGGAGTTAACCTAAGACTTGGGTGGTATTTTTAAAGTGCACTCTGATCCTTCTACCTTTATTCTGCAGCTTTTGGTTTGTGCTATGCAGACTGAGGTGACCGAGATTTGTATGAGTTCATAAACACCAGAGTGAAAAGATCTTCTTTCTAATCTCATCACCAAGATTCTCCCCATACTCTGTCGTTTATAGGGGCCCCTTTTCCTGGTTTCCCTGGCACGAAAGGCAGAGCTTGAGATTTTAGCAGCCTACACCAAAGATAAAAAAAAATCATGTAATGATTCTATTAACATGACATTCTGAGAAAGGCAGGATTACAGAGACAGAAATAGATCAGTCATTTTTAGGGGCTGAGAATGAGGGATAAAGATAACTACAAAGGAGCATAAGAGAACTTTGGGAGCTAGAATTATTATCTTGATTATGGTGGTATTACAAGATTGTATGCATATTTCAAAACAGAAAGAATTCTACTTTATGTAACTTATTCATATCTCTTAATATGAAATAAAGGATACAATACCACCTATATAACATTCTTGACATAAATACACAAATATTTAATCTGAATATAATCATTAGGAAACAATAAGGCAAATAAGAATATGACATACTCATATACGACTACTGGCCTAGAACCTTCAAAGAAAAGTCTTACAAAAACCAAAAATTGGTAAAGTTGACTGCTCTAGATTTGAAGAAACCAAAAAAAGATATAAAAATCAAACATGATGCATGAATTATGTCTGTTTCCTTGACCAAAAAATAAAACAGAACAAAAAACAATATTAAAAGACATTTCAGGAACCAACTGGAAGAGTATAAACAGTTAAATTATTTAACTAACATTAATTTCCTAATATGATAACAGTTGGAATGCACTTATTCTAGGAGATACATACTCCTAAAAAATAAGCATTCAAAATACTAAGGAAGTAATTAGGGGTTTTGTGTCATGATTTTTGCAAGTTACTTTCAAACGAAAAAAAAATGTGTGTGTGTGTCAGTGAGAAGAAGAGAAGTGGGTTAGGAGAAAAAATAAAGCATATGAGGCAAAATACTAGTAACTAGTAAATCTGAATTAAGAGAAAAAAGAGAAACTCTAAAATCAAATGCTATATACTTACCTCCTTTATAATCTGAAATCTTGCAAGTACCTCTTCTTCCATTCCTTTCACTTTACTCAAAGCAGTTTCATGTCTGAACAGCAGTTGTTCTCTTTCAACTAAAAAACGTTCTCGCTTTTGAAGTTCTTCAGCAAATTTCTGTTGTGCTGAAGTTTCACACTACAATAAAATGTCTGATTTAACTGTTTTTTAAAGTACATTCACAAATTCTACAAATTATATTTTTATTTACTAAAATTACAGACAGCTTAATCAAATGGCATTTAGGACTACATGGTTACTGTGTAAAATCTGAATTACAATAATATACTAGTACAACAGCAAGTAAATGTGCACAGAAATTCTATCTTGCTGCAAAATGATAATACCATAGTGAGATTATACTACAGTAACTCTAGAGAATTTGAGGTCCAAAATGGATCAGTACTACACAGAATTAATCACCTATTCAGCTTGAATTCCATGCTCCAGTTCAACTTAACAAGATACTCTTTACCTATGCTCTCCATTCCTTTACTTTGGGCTAAGAGACCCATGCCTTGGACTAAAGCACTAGCCATCTCCCCTGACCCAGTGCTACACTGCTAAATACCACTGGAAAAAAAAAACTACACACCATAAAAAGTAGTAGCATTGTGAATTTATGGTCTCACACCTTTACTGGGTTATTAATGCAGTCAGAAATGTTTTGCTATGTTCATCGTTGCTCTCTCCCATTCTCCACAGTGTTTATTTCAAACCTCCCTTCTAAACACATTCCCTCCTAAGCTATTTAAAGTGGATAGCTTCATCTCCGTCTGCACAGGGAAAACAGAAGACAGCAGAAGGGAACACCAAGCCCCTGAGTTCAGTACATACACATTTCTCTTTCCCTCTCTATTAAAAACTGACTCCGACCTCAGTGCCTTCTGCCTTCTTTAATGGACAGTGCTATACTGACTATCACTGTAATATTTTCAATCTCTTCCATCTCATCTGAAATTAAATCTCTTGAGGGCACCCACCTTAACTCCTACCTTCATAAAATTCTTTAAAACTCTGTCAACATTTCCTGAGCCCTCTTCTTTACCTCACAATCATTCAATTTATTCTAATGTGGCCTCAGTCCATGTACTCCCATTAAAATGGCTTGCTTGTGACAAATTCTGAACATCACTGCCCAGTCCTCAGCAACCTTTCATACTATTGCCCCTTTCTTCCAACTTAAAAGTTTTTCTTTGATTGGCTTCCATGACACCACATTCTCCTAGTTTTCCATCTCCCTCTCTAACCATGGCTTCTCAGTCTCCTTTGCTTTATCCACTGTCCTTTAATTACTAACTTTCCTCAGGATTCCAGCTTAAGTCACTTTATCATTTTTCACACTCTCTCTGCTTGGTTCCATCCACACAATGGCTAATTGCTCCTAACCTACAACTACTCAGTTCTTTCTTCCAAGCCCCAAACTCAAGTCCAAACTACCCATTTAACATTTCAATCTATATATTTCAAGCAGCACAAAATAAGTATGTGTAAACTGAATTCAACTGGCCATCAGAAAAATGCAAATCAACACCACCATGATCAGTAATAAAAAAGAACTCCTGCCATCTGACAAATGATTTACATAAGAAACCACCACGTCACCACATTAAAAATGGTAGGAAGTAAGGAGGCATGAGAGTGTTGGCTAGGCTCCCACAGGCGACAGATGAAGTTCTAGAGGGATATTTTGGTGGCCATGAGGTGAGCTTCCCCCTGAGAAGTACAGGGTCTAAATGCCAAGGTGTCTCTTCAGCATAGAGCACAAAACTGGGGAAGGCACCCAGATAATATCCCACCATGAAAAGCACCAGGGTTTCTGTCTACCAGGGAAAAATGACTAGAGAAGCAGTTACCCCCTTAAAGGGCTAAAACACAAAATTTCACACTATCCTGAGCTCTAGCAAAAGGAGGGACAGTGGAGTAGAGTCACATGAGGAGAGTCTGGCATGGTGGCTCTGAGGAGAAAGCTCAAGGGTCAGCCACAATTATCCCTGTGCTCAGTCATAATGTAGAGGCCATCTTTCTTCTGCAGAGAACTCCCATCCATGCAGCATCAACCTGGGGGGAAATAACAGCCCCACCTACAGGAATCTTTCTTGTCCCACCCTATGGGGCTTAAGTCCTGCTCAGGAGTACAGCAGGAGGTTCTTTCAGTGACTCAGTCTAACAGGAAGCTTACAGGTGGAGGGTGTTTTGAAACTTTTCCAGACCCTCCCTGGGGCCCAGTGTTGGTAAACGCCAACCTTGAAGCACAGCTTGGTCCTTTCAGTACACACCCTGGCCCAGCATGGGGAACCACAAGTTATGGATCACTGATAGCTGCAAACACGTTGCTCACAGCCAATCACAGGCACCATCTGACATAGGCCTGCAGCAAAGTCTTTGCAGGTCTACCTAATACATAGAAACAAATAGAGGCAACCAAAATGGAAAGACAAAAAAGCCCCATATGAAAGCACAAGAGAATTCTCCAGAAAAACTAAATGAAATGGAGGCAAGCAATTTATCAGCTAGCTCAAAGTAATGATTATAAGGAAGCTCAACAATATGTAAAAAGACATAGAAACCATAAAAAAGAACAAGTCAGAATTTAAGAATGCAATATCTGAAATAAATAACATACTAAAAGGAATAAACAAGTGAGATGAAGGAGAGGATGAAATCAGTGATTTGGAAAACAAGGTAAAAAAAACAACCATCCAATCAGAGTAGCAAAAAGAAAAAAGAATTTAAAAGAGTAAGGTCAGATTAAGGGACCACTGGGACAACATAAAGCATGACAACATACCCATCATAGTGATATCAGAAGGAGGAGAACAAGGGATCAAGAACCTACTTGGCAATATGACTAAAAACTTCCCTAACCCAGTGAAAGAAAAAAAAAAAATAACACAAGTGCAGGAAGTAGAGTCCAAAACAAGACATACCCATAGAGGACCATACAAAGACACATCAAAATTAAAAAGGCAAGCTTAAAGACAAGGAAAGAATCTTAAAAGCTGAAACAAAAAGGGAGTTAGTTACCTACAAGGAAGTTTCCATTAGGTCATCTGATTTCTCCAGGAAACATTTCAGCTCAGAAGAGACTGTCATGAAATATTCAAAGTGATGAAAACGAAGAACCTACAACAAGGCTACTTAAAACAGAAAGACTATCATTTAAAATTGAAATAAAAATAAAGAGAATCCTAGATAAAGAAGTTTGTTAACACCAAACCAGTAATACAACAAATGTTAATGGGCTAACTTTAAGAAGAAGAAAAACTAAAGGGAACACAGTTAAAAATCTAAAATGACATTAAATATATATCTACCAATGATCATTTTAAATCAAAATGGCAGAAATACTCCAATGAAAAGATATACGATAAGAGAACATATAAAAAAACATGACCCACATATATGATGTCTTCAACAGACCCACCACAGAACAAAAGAAACACACTGGCTCAAAGAAAAGGGATGGAAAAAGATATTTCTTACAAATGAAAAGAAAAATAACACTGGGATAGGAATAATTATATATGACAAAATATAAGACTTTAAAACCAAGGCTACAGGACTCCAAGCCAAGAAGGAGGCATAAGCAGATACACTTTGCCTCCTCCTACAACCAAAGAAGGACAACAACAAATTTAAAAACAAAAAACAACCAGAACTACCAGATAATCAAACTGTATGGAAGTCTGACAACCAAAGAGTAAAACAAGAAACATTCCTACAGACCAGGAGGAGGGGCAGAGGCGGGCAGGCAAGGTGGAGAGGACTCATGGCAGGGTAGTGGCTGGAGGACCGGATAGTCCCGCATTCACATGTGAATAGACTGGGAGGAAGAGCTGAAGAGTGAAACAGACAATGCAAACCAGGGTTCCAGCGCAGAGAAATAAAGCCTCAGAACCTCTGGCTATAAAAACATGGGAATTGTGTAAGCGGGAGAAACTCTTAGCCTCAGAGCAGAGGTTGGAGAGACCCAGAGGATCCAGAACATACACAAAACCACCCACCCAGGAATCAGCACCAGAAGGGCCCACTTTGCTTGTGGAAACAGGGGGAGTGACAGAAAGCCTGCCAAGAGCCAAGCAAGCGGCATTGTTCCCTGTCCAGGAAGTCCAGGAAGCTCAGAGTGTCCCAAAAAAGTTGAACTCAAGGAAGCACACACCAAGGCATATCATAATATATTACCCAAGATCAAAGATAAGGAGAGAATCTTAAAACCAGCAAGAGAAAAGAAGGTAGTTATCTACAAAGGAGTTCTCATAAGACTATCAACTGATTTTTCAAAAGAAACCTTACAGGGAAGGAGGAGCTGGAAAGAAGTATTCAAAGTCATAAAAGGCAAGGACCCACATCCAAGGTTACTACTCTATCCAGCAAAGCTTTTATTTAGAATGGAAGGGCAGATAAAGTGCTTCCCAGATAAAGTCAAGTTAAAGGAATTCATCATCACCAAGCCCTTATTATATGAAAAGTTAAAGGGACTTATCTAAGAAAAAGAAGATCCAAAACAGGAACAGTAAAATGACAAAAAAACTCACAACTAAAAACAACCAAACCTAAAACAACAAAAACAGCAACAACAACAAAACCCCCTGAAATAACCAAATGACTAGAACAGGAACAGATTCAAAGATATAGAGATCACACTGAAGGTTATCAAGGAGGAGGGGGTGGGTGAGAATGGGGGAAAAGATACAGGGAATAAAAAGCATAATGGTAGGTACAAAATAGACAGGGAGAGGTTAACAATAGTATGGGAAATGGAGAAGCCAAAGAATTTAAAGTATGACCCATGGACATGAACTAAAGTGGGGGAATGATGGTGGGAGGGTTGGTACAAGGTGGAGGGGAATAAAGGGAAGGATAAAATGGGACAACTGTAATAGCAGAATCAATAGAATATATATAAAAAGTTGAAACAACAAATCCAAGGCTCCAGGTTGATACTACATAATGATAAAGGAAACAACACAATAAAACTACATAAACCTAGTAAACATTTATGCACCCAACATAGGAGCACTTGAATACTTTTTATAATTATTTTTTATTATTTTTATTTTTTATTGTTTTTCAACTACAGTGGTCTCCATTTTAGCTTCTATGTTCATCAGTGATACTGGCCTATATTTCCTTATTTTTTTGTGTCTCTATCTGGCTTTGGAATTACGGTAATGCTGGCCTCATTCAGGAGTTTGGGAGTCTTCCTTCTAATTTGATTTTTTGGAGTAGTCTGTGAGGGCAGGGATTAGCTCTTCCTTAAATCTTTTGTAAAATTCCCCTGGGAAACCATCCAGACCAGGGCTTTGGTGTGTATGTGTGGGGGGAGGGGAGTTTTTTTATTACTGCTTTGATTTCACCAGTTGTTATCCATCTGTTCAGTTTTTCTGCTTCTTCTTGATTCAGATTTGGAAGATTATATTTTTCTAGAAATTTGTCCATTTCACCTAGGTTTTCAAATTTCTTGGCATACAGCTGTTCATCATAATTTCTTACACTCCTTTGTATTTCTGAGGTATCAGTTGTAATTTCTCCTCTTTCATTTCTGATTTTATTTGGGGCCTGTTTTTTTCTTCATGAGTCTCATTTATGCTTGTAGATTTTGTTTATCTTTTCAAAGAACCAGCTCCTGGATTTATTGATCCTTTGCACTGTTGTTTTAATCTCTATGTCATTTAACTCTTCTCTGATCTTAGTTATTTTGTTCCTCCTACTTGCTCTGGGCTTTTTTTGTTGTTTTTCCTCCATTTCTTGTAGGTGTAGGATTGGGATGTTTATTTGAAATGCTTCCATCTTTTTTAGATAGGCCCATATCACTATAAATTTCCCTCTCAGGTGTGCCTTTGCCTTATCCCATAGGTTTTCAAGTGTTGTGTGTTCATTTTCATTTGTTTCCAGAATCTGTATGATTTCTTCCTCGATCTCATTATTAACCCATTCATTGTTTAATAGCATGCTATTCAATCTACACAAATATGAATGTTTTTGAGTTTTTTCCTTGAGGTTGGTTTCTAGTTTCAGGCACTTGTCCAAGTAAATGCTTGATATAATTTCAATCTCCCTGAACTTGTTGAGTCTTGTTTTGCTCCTATCATGTGATTTATCTTTGAAAATGTTCCATGTGCATTGGAAAAGAATGTGTATTTTCTTCTTTGGGATGAAAAATTTGGGATGAAAAGTGTGTGTGTGTGTGTGTGTGTGTGTGTGTATTTATACACACATATATATATATCACTTAAGTCAATTTGATCGGCAGCACTGCTCAGTGCCGCAATATTCTTACCATATTTTGTTTGGAAAATCTATCCACTGTTGACAGTAGGGTATGTTAAAATCCCCTAATATAAGCATGTTGCTGTCCATATCATTCCAAAGTCCTCCAAGATTCTCCCTATGCATTCGGGTGCATATATGGTACAATGTTTATGTTTTCTTGATGGATTCTTCCCTTAGTATTATGAAGTGTCCTTCTGTGTCTCTTTTTACAGTCTTCATTTGAAGTCTATTTTAATTATCTAATTATATAGGAGCAGGTAATTATATAAAGCATACCTTGTTCAACATAAAGGGAGAGTTGAACAGAAATAGAGTCATAGTCAGGGATTTAACACCCCATTAACTTCAATGGATAGATCTTCCAGACAGAAAATCAACAAGGAGACAGCGGGTTTAAATGACACACTGGATCAAACAGATTTAACTGATATCTACAGAGTATTTAATCCCAAAGCAGCAGAATATACATTATTCTTAAGTGCACATGGACCATTTTCTAGGAGGACCACATGATAAGACATATAAGAAGTCTCAATAAATTTAAGATTGAAATCACATGAAGCATCTTCTCTTACCACAATGCTACGAAGCTAAAAATCAATCACAAGAAGAACACTAAAAAACATGCAAAGACATGGAAGCTAAATAACATGTTACTAAACAATGAATGGGTCAAAAATGAGATCGAGGAAGAAATCAAAAGATACCTCAAAAAAAAAAAGGTAAATAAGAACACAATAACCCAAAATCTGTGGAACCCAGAAAATACAATCCTAAAACAGAAATTCATAACATTACAGGCTTATCTCAAGAAACATGAAAAAGTTCAATGAACAATCTAATTTTACTCTTAAAGGAACCTGAAAAAGAACAACAAACAAAGCCCAGAGTAGTAGGAAAGAAATAACAGAGGATCCAAGATGGCAAAGGAGTGAGTGTAAGTTACACTAACCTCCTCCCAGGACCAATGTGGAATTACAATTAAATTATGGAGAAATCATCAGGAATAAACAATGAACAATAACAAGAGAGAAGCCTTATAACCACAGATAGATGGAAGAAACAGCTTCAGCACAACAACATGACTGGTAGAGAGTGTGGTAGAGACTAGAAAGGGCAGGCTGAATACCCACAAGAGGCAGCTGAAGTCCCGGAGGGATATTTAAGTATCTAGGGGATTCCTCTGAGAAGAGTGGGGTCTAAACCCAAAGCTGTGCTCCCCAGGCAAACCACCACAGCCAGAAAAGTACACAAATAACATTCAGTGGCAAAAAGCAGCAGGGTTTTTCTCTGCCAGACACTGATGGCTTAAGATGCAAAGAGCTGTTTAAAGCTTTCATATGCAGCCATTTACCCTGGGCTCCAGCAAAGGGCAGGGACAGAAAAGGTGGCCTAAAATGCTTGAGGAAAGACTGGGAATGGTGGCTTTGTGGAGAGAACTGAGAGAGAAGCCACCAGGATCCCAGGGCTGTGTCATCCACCATTGCAGAGACTATCTTGGTCAGGTACACCACTCACCTGTGAGTAGCATTAGCCTGAGGGAAAGCAATAACCCTGCCCCCAGGAGGGACTCTGCCCCACCCATGGTGCTTAAACTTGACTGCTGAGTATGGAGTGACCAGATTAAGAAATGAAGAAGTCAACTACAGATGGTAGATTCCTGGAAGTCTCGAACTAACTGCCTAAGGCTATACAGAGTCAACATCTGACATCACCAGAGAAGGATCCAGAAAGAAAAAACAGAGGTAAATATTAGATGCTACTGAGACAAAATCCACCATAGCCTTCTCCATAATTTGAGATATTTTCTTTCCTGTTTGGATTTTTAAAATTCATTTCTTATCCTTCAAGATTGTGCATATTAAGTCACTAGATTTTATTTCAATTCTCATACTTTGCTCCTCCCTTCTTTTACCCCATTTTAACTTCTTTCCTCTTATTATTTTCATTTTTAATTTTGCTTTCTCTCTTGCTACAACTTGTTTCCATTCTCCACTCTTACTATTTCTCCCCTGTCCAGCCTCTCAAAATCAACTTTTTGTCAATGGACATTTCACATTCTTTTTCCCTCTCTTAAAATATCCATGTTCTCTCTACACCTTTAGCAATCTTTGTTTGTTGGGTGTGGATAGGGTAGTTGTTGTTGCTTTTTGTCAATTTTATCTCTAGATCTTCACTACTTTTGTATTTCAAATCTCAAATTTTACCGTTCCCCTTTCCTACAACATTCCGCCTTCACCAGCCTGTTCTGTTTTTTTGGCTCAAATTTTAACATTTCTCTGTATTAGCCTAGTTTTATTTCTTTCATCCTGCCTTTTCTTTTTTTCATCTCAAATTTTACTTTTTCCCTGACTTACCCTGGCTTTCATTCCTCACTCTTAGTATTCCCTCTGACTATTATCTCAAAATCACTTCACTTTCCTCTAGACATCATCTCTTAAGTGTTTCTTTCTTTCTTTTCCCCTGTCTTATTGCCATCCCATTTATACTAATTTTAGCTCATTTGTTGTTGACACTGATGTGGTGGACCTTTTTCTCCAATTTGTTCCTTATTTTTTTATTTATTCACTTTCTTTTCTGTTTTCTTTCTCTCTCAATTTATTTTATGTTATTTTTTTAACTTTCTGTTTAAACCTAATAATTTAGACCTCCTTTCTCTTACTCCATTCCACCTTCTTCATTCCCTTTCTTTACAATGTAAATTTTTACTTTCTCTCTTCACATCACTCCAATTCCCTACTCTTATTAGTGTAGGGAATTCCCTACTCTTATTAGTGTAGGGAATTCCCTACTCCTCTCTCTCCCCCTCTCAAAATCACTGTTCTTTCAGTAAGTCATCTCATATTCACTATCCTTTCTTACAATAGTCTTAATCGCTTTACATACTTATTAATACTGGTACACTTGCTGGTGATAGTGGGATGACAGGAGTGGGGGGAGATATATTCACAGGTGTGGGTTTCTTTCCTGGGATTTGTGGTTTTGATGTGGCAGCACCTGCGCAACAGCATACAAGACACACTGGGTGGACTGACCTTTAGTCAGCCACCTGGACGGAACGATACACCAAATAACAGACCAACAACAATTAATGCCCAATTACATCCAGAGAGCCTGCATAAATGGCATAAAGGACATCCCAACATCACCAACTTCAGGAGATCAAGGAGACTGCACCACTGAATCAAGTATACTACCATAGAATTTCACACCACAAAGATAGGGAGTCAGTGCAGATCACTTAAAAAGCAGAAGCAAAAAAGAAGAGTCTCCCATAAAATGGGGAGACAAACAAACCCAAAAGAAAGAAAACAACTAAGTCTCAGAAAAAATGCTAAATGAAATATAGACAGGTAAACTATCAGACAATGAGTTCAAAACAACGGTTATAAGGAAGCTCGAATGACAAAGTGCAAACTCAGTGTGAACTACAAAGAACAACAGGAAAGCTACATGGAACTTACTGCAAACTAATCAGCATGAAAAGGGACATAAAAAATATCTGTAAGAGCCAGGAGGAAATGAAGTACACAATTTTAAACAAAAGAACACAGTAAAAGGAATTAGAAGCTCTCCTCCTCCTCCACAGGCCAGGTGGAGGAGAGGAGAGCTTCACCAAGCTAGAGGACAAGGTAGAAAAAAAAATTCCCAGAAAGAAAGAGAGGAGGAAAAAAGACACAACAACAAGAAAGAGGGGGCTGCAGGACAACATGAAATGTAATAGTATCAATATAATAGGATTACCAGAAGGAAAAGAAGCAAGGGATAAAAAACATGTTTCAAATAGTAATGATGGAAAACTTCCCTAATTTGAAGAGAGAAAAAAGTCACAAATTCAGGAAGCACAGAGGGTGCCAATGAAGATGAATGCAAAAAGGCCCACTCTAACACACTATTAACACACTTATTATAAATAAAAAGGCAAAATTCAATGAAAGAGAAAATCTCAAATGCAGCATGGGAGAAACATGAAGTACTATACAAGGGAACTCCAATAAGAAAGCAGGGGACTTCTTAAAAGAAACACGACAAGCCAGAAGGGAATGGCAAGAAATATTCCAAGTAATAAAAAGCAAAGGCCTGCAACCAACGCTACTCTACTTAGCAAGGCTCTAATTTAAAACAGAAAGTGAAGTAAGGAGTTTCCCATAAAAAAAGAAGGCTAAAAGAATACGCCTCCACCAAAATAGAACTGCTGCAAGATATGCTGCAAGCACTGCTTTAAGAAGGTGAATAAGACAAGTAAGAGACAGGGAACACAGGTACAAAGGGGAAAAATGGTAATAAATAAGTACTTATCAACAATAAGTTTACAGGTAAATGATTTAAACACACCAATCAAAAGACAGAGGGTAGCTGAATAGTTAAGAAAACATGACACACATATATAATACCTACAAGAGACCCACCTCAGAACAACAGATGTACACAGACTGAAAGTAAAGAGCTGAAAAAATATTCCAAGAAAATGGACAGAATAAAAAAGCCAAGGTAGCAATACTTATATGACAAAAACTAGATTCCAAAAAAAAAAGAAGGCAATAAAAAAGACAAAGGAGGATACTTTATGATACTCAAGAGAAGAATTCACCAAGAACACATGACAGGAGTTCCTGCCAAGATGGAGAAATAGGTAGAAACCCTTCACTTCCTCCCACAACCAAAAGAAGGGTAACAACCAATCTAAAATCAATAACAACCATAACTGCCAGAAAATCAAACCACATGGAACTCCGACAATCACGTAATTAAAGAAACAGTCAAACAGAACAATCAGACCAGTAAGGCAGAGGACAGAAAGAAACTGCTGTGAGACAGCTGACTGTGTGGGTGGGTCTGGCTGAGAAACTTCAGTGAGGCAGTGGACCACTCGGGGCAGGGCTGGCTGTGGTGAGGGAGCAGGGTGCACGGGCAGGGCTGACTTAAGGATAAACTAAGACTCAGAGTTGACAGTAGACTATGGCAATTGGCATGGTGGGAAAAACTCCCAGTCTTACACGAGACTCCAATGGAAAGGGCACTAGAGACAAGCAGGCAAGCTGCATTGTTCCCTCTCTGGCCCCTTCCCCACAGTCGGCTCCACAGTGCACCAAGGAGGGTTGCCCTGCCCTGGGGAATACCTAAGGACCCACCCCCTTACAACTTAACAGGTGCACCAAGACAAAAAAAATATGGCCAAAATGAAAGAACAGAGCAAAGCCTCAGGAAGAGAGCTAAACAATAAGGAGATAGCCAACCTATGTGATGGGGAATATAAAGCCCTGATAATCAAAATGCTCATAGAATAGATTAAGGTTGGTCGAAAAATGAAAGATACCCAAAATGAAATAAATCAAAATATTCAGGGAACCAACAGTGACAAAAAGGAAACCAGGACTCATATCAACAATCTGGAACAAAAGGAAGAAATGAACATCCAACCAGAACAGAATGAAGAAACAAGAATTCAAAAATATGAAGAGAGACTTCTGAACCTCTTTGACAACTTCAAAGGTTCCAATATCTGAATTATACGGGGGACAGAAAAAGAAGAACAGCAGGGAACTGAAAGCTTATTTGAACAAATAACGAAGGAAAACTTCCCCAATTTGGCAAAGGATATAGATTTCAAAAAAGTCTAGGAAGCTCAGTTCCAAAGAAGGTGGACCCAAAGAGGAACACACTAACGCACATCATCATTAAGCTACCCAAGATTAAAAATAAAGAGAGAATCCTAAAAGCAGCAAAAAGAAAGGAAAGACTTACCTACAAAAGAGTGTCCATAAGACTATCAGCTGATTTCTCAAAAGAAACCTTGCAGGCAAGAGAGGACTGGAAAGTATTCAAAGTGATGAAAGGCAAGGACCTACAACCTACATTACTCTATCCAGCAAGGCTATCATTTAGAATGGAAGGACAGATAAAGTGCTTCCCAGATAAGGAAAATGTAAAAGAGTTCATCATCACTAAGCCATTATTATATGAAACGTTAAAAGGACTTACCTAAGAAAAGGAAGATTAAAAAAAATATGAACAGTAAAATGCAAACAAACTCACAAATATCAACAAATGAACCTAAAAAAATAAAAGATAAACAATGAAAACGAAAACTAAGCAAACAACTAGAACAGGAACAGAATCAGAGAAATGGATATCACATGGAGGCTTTTCAGTGAGGAAGGGGAAGGGAGGAATAGGGAAGAAAGGTACAGGGAAGAAGAAGCATACTTGGTAGGCATTAAATAGATTGGGAGGGGTAAAAAATTATCTAGGAGACAGAGAACTCAAACAACTTATATGTACAATCCATGGACATGAACCAAGTGGGAAGGATACTGCTGAAGGATTATGGGGTGAAGAGGGGATAATGGGGGGGGAATTGGGAAAACTATAATAGCATAATCCATAAAATATACTAAAAAACACCCAGAAGATTCACTTTAAACTTTCACACAGAAGGTAGTAGAATTAAAAAAAAAAAAAAAAGAACATATAACAGCTGTAATCAAATATGGACCCAAGAAATGCATGGCTAAAGAAAACAGCATTAAAATGAAAAGAAGACCAACTGTATGAGAAAACATATCTGTAAATGAGACCTCAGACAATGGTTTGATCTCCAAAATATATAAAGAACTCACATGACTCCACTCCAGGAAGACAAAGAACCCCATTAAAAAATGGGCAAAGGACTTGAACACATACTTCTCCAAAAAGGACATACAGAGGGTCCAGAGACATAAGAAAGTATGTTCAGCACATACTTTCCGTAGCCATCAGAGAGATGTAAATTAAAACCACAATGAAATACCACTTCACACTGGTGAGAATGGCCATCATAACCAAAAAACAAACAATAAGTGTTGGAGAGGATGTGGAAAAAAGGGAACCCCAGTGCACTGTTGGTGGGACTACAGACTAGTGCAGCCACTGTGAAAAACGGTATAAAATTTCCTGAAAAAGCTGAAAATGGAACTGCCTTTTGACCCAGCAATTCCACTGCTGAGATTGTATCCTAGTAACACTGAAACACCAATCCAAAAGAACCTTGCAACCCAATGTTCACAGTAGCACAATTTACAATAGTCATGTGCTGGAAGTAACCTAAATGCCCATCAATAAAGGAATGGATCAAAAAGCTATGTTACATTTACATGACGGAATACTACACAGCAGAAACAAAGAAAGAGCTCCTACCCTTTGCAACAGCATAGTTACAACGGGAAAACATTATGCTAAGTGAAATAAGCCAGGTGGTGAAAGACAAATACCATATGATCTCACCTATAAGTAGATCCTCATCAACAAAACAAACAAGGAAACAAAATATAACCAGAGATATGGAAATTAAGAACAATCTGACAGTAACCAGAGGGGAGGTAGGCAGGTACATGGGGGGTAAGGGTTTTCAAGAACAGCTATAAAAAAACACACGAATAAAACCAAGGGGGCATGAAACCAGGGGAGGAAGGTAGGGATGGCTGGGGTGGTGGGGTAATGCAGACAACTGTACTTAAACAGAAACAACAACAACAAAAAGATAACACAACCCATACATATGCTGCCTACCAGACACCCACCCCTGAACAAAAGACCTACAAAGACTGAAAGTGAATGGCTGGAAACAAATATTCCAAGCAAATGGACAGGAAAAAAGAGCCAGGGTAGCACTACTCATATCACACAAAATAGACTTCAAAACAAGGGCCATTAAAAAGAGACCTAGAAGGTCACTTCATGATACTCAAAAGAGGAATCAATCAAGAAGACACAAACATTGTAAATATATATGTACCCAACAGGAGCACCCAAATATATAAGGAAAATCCTGGAGGACTTCAAGAAAGACAGAGACAGGAAAATGACTATACTAGGGGATTTTACACCCCATTGTCAAAAACACATACATCTTACAAACAAAATAACAACAAACATACTGCAGCATTGAACAACAGACTTAACTGATATATATAGAGGCTTTCACCCCAAAGAAGCAAAAATGCACATCCTTTTCAAATGCACATGGGATATCTCCAAAGACAGACCACATGATAGGACATAAAACAAGCCTAAAAAAATTCAAGAAAACTGAAATCATATCAAGCATTTTCTTCTACCATGAGGATCTGAAACTAGAAACCAAACTCAAGTAAAAAACTAAAAGAATTCATACTCACGGAGGTTGAACACCATGCTATCAAACAATGAATGAGTTAAGAATGAGATCAAGGAAGAAATCAAAAAGTTTCTGGAAACAAAATGAACTCCCAACAATTCAAAACTTATGGGACACGTCCATAGTAGTTCTGAGAGGGAAGTGTACAGCAATATAAGCATATCTAAAAATAGATAGAACCATTTCAAATCAATAACTTAACACTACACCTACAAGAACTGGAGGAACAACAACACAGACAGTCCAGAGTAAAGATAAGGAAGAAAATAACCAAGATCAGAGCAGAATTAAACAACATCAGACATTAAAAGCACAATTCTAAGGATCAATAAATCCAAGACATGGTTCTATGAAAAGATAAACAAAATTGACAAGCCTTTAAGCATACTCATCAAGAAAAAAAGAGAGAGGACCCAAGTAAATACAATCAGAAATGAAAGAGGAAAGATTATAACTATACCAAAGAAACAAAAGATTGTAAGAAATTACTACAAACAACTATATGCCAAGATATTAGAAAACCTAGGTGAAATGGACACATTTCTACAAAAATATAACCTTCCAAAACTGAATCAAGAACAAGCAGAAAGACTGAACAGACCAATAACAGGTGATGAACTGATGCAGTAATCAAAAAAAAAAACCTGGTGCACAAAAGCACTGAACCACATGGTTTCACAGGAGAATTCTACAAAGCATTCAAGGAAGACCTAACCCCTATCCTTCACAGACTATCCAAAAAATCCAGGAAAACAGAAGACTCCCATACTTTTTTTATGAAGCCAGCACCATCCTAATCCCAAAAACAAGTAACAACACAACAAAGAAAGAAAACTACAGGCCAATATCACTGATGAACACAAACACTAGTTCCTCAACAAAATATTGGCAAATTGCATCCATTAAAAAGATCATACAAAATGATAAAGTGGGATTCATCACAGAAATGCAAGGATGATACAATATTTGCAAATCAATAAACATAATATACCAAATAAATAAAAGGAAAGACAAAAATCGCATGATCATATCAATAAATGCAGGAAAAGCATTTGATAAGGTACAGCACCCATTTATGATAAAAAACATTCAGCAACATGGGAATAGAGGGAGCACTCCTCAACACAATAAAGGTCATATATGAGAAACCTAACCCAACATCATACTCAATGGGCAAAAACTAAAAGCTTTCCCACTAAGATCAACAACAAGGCATGGATGCCCACTTTCACCACTCCTGTTTAACATAGTATTGGAAGTCCTAGCCAAGAAAAAGAAATAAAAGGCATCCAAATTGGAAAGGAGGAGGCAAAATTGTCATTGTTTGCAGAAGACATAATAGTGTACATAGAAAATCCTGTAGACTCCACCAAAAAACTACTAGACCTAGTAAGTGAATTTGGCAAAACAGTGGGATACAAAATCAATATTCAGAAATCAAAGGCATTCTTGTATACCAACAATGAAATATCAGAAACAGAAATCAGGGAATAAATCCCATTCAATATAGCAACAGAAAAAATAAAGTATCTAGGAATAAACCTAACCAAGGAGGTAAAAGACCTGTACTCAGAAAACAACACAACACTGAAGAAAGAAATTCAGGAAGACACAAACAAATGGAAACATATACCGTGTTCACGTGTCAGAAGAATAAACATCATGAAAATGTCCATACTACCCAAAGCAATTTATAGATTCAATGCAATGCCTATTAAAGTACCAATGACATTATTTCACAGATAAAGAACAAACATTTCAAAAATTTATAAGGAATCATAAAAGACCCCGATACCAGCAGCAATTTTGAGAAAGAAGAACAAAGTTGCAGGGATCACAATACCCAATATCAAACAATATTACAAGGCCACTGTAACCAAAACAGCCTGGTAATGGCATAAGTGCAGACACACAGACCAGTGGAACAGAATAGAAAGCCCAGAAATAAACCCAACTCTCTACAGTCAATTAATATTTGATAAAGGCAGCAGAAGTATAAAATTGAGTAAAAATAGCCTCTTCAACAAATGGTGTTAGGAGATCTGGACAACTACATGCAAAACAATGAAACTCGATCACCAACTTACACATTACACAAAAATAAACTCAAGGTGGATAAAAGACATAAATATAAGTTAAATATAAGTTGTGACATCTTAAAAGTCCTTCAGGAGAACACAGGCAGGAAAATCTCACATTCTACGCAGCAATATTTTCACTAATATGTGACCTAGAGCAACGGACATAAAAAGGAATAAACAAATGGGATCTCATCAAAATAAAAGGCTTCTGCATGGCTAAGGAAAACAGCATCACAATGAAAAGAGAACCAACTTTATGGGAAAACATATTTGCCAATGATACCTCAGACAAGGGTTTGATCTCCAAAATATATAAAGAACTCACAGGACTCAACTCCAGGAAGACAAAGAACTGAAATTTAAAAAATGGGCAAAGTACCTGGACAGACATATCTCTGAGGGGACATATGAAAAGATGCTCAGCATCACTAGCCATCAGAGAGATGCAAATTAAAACCACAGTGGGATACGACTTCACACCAGTCAGAATGGCCATCATAAACAAAGCAACAAACAACAAGTGTTGGAGAGGATGTGGAGAAAAGGGAACCCTAGTGCACTGTTGGTGGGAATGCAGACTGGTGCAGCCACTGTATTATTAAACAGTATGGAGTTTTCTCAGAAAACTGAAAATGGAACTGCCTTTTGGCCCAGAAATTCCACTGCTGGGATTATATCCTAAGAACCCTGAAACACCAATCCAAAAGAACCTATGCACCCTGATGTTCGTAGCAGCACAATTTACAATAGCCTAGTACTGGAAGCAAACTAAGTGCCCATCAGTAAAGGAATGAATCAAAGAACTCTGGTACATTTACACAATGAACACTACTCAGCAGAAAGAAAGAAGGAGATCCTACACTTTGCGACAGCATGCATGAATCTGGAGATAATTATTCTAAGTGAAATAAGCCAGATGGTTAAAGACAAATACCATATAATCTCACCTTTACATGGAACCTAATCAACAAAATAAACAAGCAACAAAATATAACCAGAGACACTCAAATTAAGAACAATGTGACAGTAACAGAGGAGAGGTGGGAGGGGATAATGGGGGGAAGTATGGATGGGATTTCAGGAACAACTCTAAAGGACACATGGAGAAAACCAAAGGGGGCATGGAATCAGGGGAGGGAGGTGGGTATGGCTAGGGTCAGGGGGAGTCATGGGAGGTAAATAAAGACAACTATACTTGAACAACAATAAAAAAAAAAGAAGAAGAATACACTGATCGTAACCAGAGAGCAGGAGGGAGAGAAATAATAGGAAAAATAAGAGAAGAACCATCAAGGAACATATATAAAGGACACATGGACTAAGCCAAATGTTGTAGGTTCGAGGGTGTGAGGCGGGGATGGGTGGGGTGCAGGGTGTGGTGGGGTGAAAATGGAGCAACTGTCCTTGAACAACAATACGATTAGTGGGAAAAAAACCCTCAATCAGTTACCACTTCACACCAGTCAGAATGGCCATCATAAACAAATCAACAAACAACAAGTGTTGGAGAGGTTGTGGAGAAAAGGGAACGCTAGTGCACTGTTGGTGGGAATACAGACTGTTACAACCACTACAGAAAACAGTATGGAATTTCCTGAGAAAACTACAAATGGAAATGCCTTTTAACCCAGCAATACCACTATTGGGATTATACCCTAAAGATCCTGAAACATCAATTCAAAAGAACCTATGCACCATAATGTTCATAGAAGCACAATTTACAAGAGCCAAGTGCTAGAAGCAGCCTAGTTGCCCATCAGTAAATGAGTGGATCAAAAAACTCTGGTACATTTACACAATGGAATACTATGCAGCCTAAAGAAGCAAGGAAGTCTTATTCTTCCAGACAGCATGGATGGAACTAGAGATCATTATGCTAAGTGAAATAAAACAAATGGTGAAAGAGAAATACCATATGATCTCACTATAAGTGGAATCTAATCAACAAAACAAACTTATGAGAAAAATAAAGAATAAATGGACAGTGGAAATAAAGAATAAATGGACAGTGACCAGAAGGGAGGGTGGAGGGAAATAACGGGGGGAAGAAGTGGAAGGGGCTAGCAAGGGAACATGAATAGAGGACTAATGGGCAGAGACAACAGGTGGGGATTGACTTGTCACAGTGGTGAGGGATATGGTCGGGGTGAGCAATTGGGAAAAAGGCAGGAGAACTGTAATTGAACAACAACAAGAAAGAGAGAGTGAACCTAAAAATGAAAAATTAAATAAATTTTTATAAAATAGAAACAAAAACAATAAAAAATGAAGTAGCCAATAGAAATATTAATATGAACAATGGGGACATGGTTGATATTATAGTAATTTTGTTTTTACATGTCCTAAGTATTCTTTAAATTAAACTTTCAAAAACTAAAACACTGTTACCTGGTAAAACAATAAAAATGAAAAGATAATATAATAAATTCCTTCTTCCTACAAAAACAATGGTTATGAATATTTAAAAAACCGATTAATCCTCTCCTGTTCAGTTTTGTTTCCATATCTCAGCAAAAAAAAAATTTCATTTTGTTCTTGACTAAAATCCTACTTCACACTTCCCATGTCAAAACAATCACCAAAATCTACTGATTCAATCTCTTAAATATATTTAGAGTCTATCCACTTATCTTTATCCATAAGGCCCTCATCCTAATATAGGATACATCAGACTACTACCATGCCATCACCCTCTACCCTCTCTCAACTTATGATGACAGCTTTAAATACCCATATGTAAATCACTTCCAAATTTAGATGCCCATCCAGTTACTATGCTCTAACTGCTAGGATGATATATTTAAACATTTACATTATATCTCCATTTAACACTCAAACCAAATGCATTCCAATGAAAATCACAATCTTTCTCCGTAAACTCATTCCTTCTCCAAGCAGTACAAGCCAGAAATGAGGGAATCATCTTAGACACCTTATTCTTTGTATACCACATCCAATTCATTATACCAACTGTACTCAATTTTACCTTCAAAATAAACCTCTAATGTATTCATTTCCACTTCTCTGCTATCACCCTAGCCCAAATTACCATTATCGCTCCCCTGCGCTAATACAGTACAATATCCTATCGGGTCTCCCAACTTCCATACCTGTTTCACACCAATCCATTAATTTGAGCACCTATTCATTTATGTAATTCCTCTACTTTAAAAATCCTCAGAGTTTATTTTTTTTTTAATCCTGAGAGTTACCTAACCACATTTTCCTTGAAGAATATGTTTTCATGCCTCTGGAGCTTCTCATATGACAATATCTCAATCAAAAATGTACCCACAATCACTGCACTAACCCCTGCTCATCCTTCAAGGTTTAACTTAAATGTTACTTTCTCAGAAAAACTTTTGCCTGACCTCTCAATCTATCCCTATTAGGGGCTCATAATGTAATATTATTCACTTACAAATTTGTAATTTCCAGGTACTCAGAATTTACTTCTATAAGCTATGCATGGCAAGGTCCATACAAATTTTCTTTAATTCTATATATTCAGCACTGAGCATACAAACACACATTAAGAGGTATTCAAATATTTGTTAAATAAATGAAATCATGTAGTATGACAAAATGTATATACTTAATGATACCCAACACAAAAGACCACAAAATAATTTTTAAAGTCAGATTAAACTAGAGATTAATTAAATCAGATTAATCCTTTTTACTTCATTTTTTAAAATATTGATTTCACAGAAAGGAGGAGGAGGCAGGGAGAAGGAGGAGAGGCGGAGAGAGAGAAGGGGGCAATATCAATCATCTGCCTGCCATATACACCCCAACCAGGGATGGAACTTGCAACCTAGGTGTATACCCTGACTGGGAATTGAAACCCCAACCTTTTCATGTATGGGGCAGTGCTCCAACCAACTGAGCCACATCAACCATTCTTTTTTAAATTAAATATATCTTTATGGTACAGCACCCATTTATGATAAAAACACTTAGCAAAGTAGGAATAAGCATAGGTAAAAGCATACCTCGACATAACAAAAGCTATATACCAGAAACCTACAGCCAACGTCATACTCAATGGGCAAAATCTAAAAGCTTTCCCACTAAGATCAGCAACAAGACATGGATATCTGCTTTCACCACTTGTATTCAACATAGTATTGGAAGTCCTAGCCACAGAGATCAGATAAGAAAAATAAATAAAAGGCATCCATATTAGAAAAGAGGAAGCAAAACTGTCATTGTTTGCAGATGACATGGTAGTATACACAGAAACCCTACAAACTCCACCAAAAAAACTACTGAACCTAATAAGTGAATTTGGCAAAACAATGGGATACAAAGTCAATATTCAGAAAGTGCAGGCATTTTTGTACACCAACAATGAAATGTTAGAAACAAAAATTAGGGGAAAAATACTTTGTATTATAGCAACAAGAAAAACAAAGTACCTACAAATAAACCTAGTCAAAGAGGCAAAAGACCTGTATTACTCAGAAAACAATACAACTTGGAAGAAAAAATTAAGGAAGACCCAGATAAATGGAAGCATGTATCTATTCATGGAATGGAAGAATTAATATCATCAACATGTCCATACTACCCAGAACAATTTATAGATTCAATGCAATCCCTATTAAAATATCAATGACAGAGATATAGAACAAACATTCCAAAAAGTTATATGGAACCATAAGTGACCTCGAATAGCCACAGCAATTTTGAGAAAGAAGAACAAAGTTGGAAGGATCACAATACCTAATATCAAACTGTATTACAAAGCCACTGTAATAAAAACAGCCTGGTACTGGCATAAAAGCAGACAAACACATCAATGGAACAAAACAGAAACCCCAGAAATAAACCCAAGTTTCTATGATCAGCTAATATTCAACAAAAGGGCAGCAGCATAAAATAGAGTAAAAATAGCCTCTTCAACAAATGCTGTTGGTACGTCCGGACAGCTACATGCCAAAAAAAACCCCCACAAAAAACAAAAAACAACTCAGCCCTGATTGGTGTAGCTCAGTGGATTGAGCACAGGCAGCAAACCAATGGGTCGCTGGTTCAATTCCCAGTCAGGGCACATGCCTGGGTTGTAGGGCAGGTCCCCATTAGGGGGTGTGCGAGAGGCAACTAGACATTGATGTTTCTCTTCCTCTTTGTCCCACCCTTCCCCCTCCCTAAAAATAAATAAATAAAATCTTTTATAAAAAAGTTAAAAAAAAAAAAACTCGATCGCCAACTTGTACAATACACAATATTAAATTCAAGGTGGATAAAATACTTAAATATTAAGTCATAACACCATAAAAGTCCTAGAGAATAACATAGGAAAATCTGTTATTCCACATAGCAACATTGTCACTGATATGTCCCCTAAAGCAAGGGACATAAAGGAAAGAATAAACAAATGGGATCTCATCCAAATAAAAAGTTGCTGCACAGCTAAAGAAAACAACAGTAAAATGAAAAGGAGACCAACCATATGTGTAAATATATTTGCCAATGATACCTTGGACAAAGGTTTGATCTCCAAAATATATAAAGAACTCACAGAGCTGGCTGGTGTGGCTCAGTGGATTGAGCACCAGCCTGTGAAACAAGGGGTCACTGGTTCAATTCCCAGTCACAGCACATGCCTAGGTTTCAGGCCAGGTCCCCAGTAAGGGGCATGCGAGAGGCAATCACACATTGATATTTCTCTCACTCTCTTTCTCCCACCCTTCCCCTCTGTCTAAAAGTAAATAAATAAAATCTTTTGTCAAAAACAAAAAACCTCACATGACTCTACTCAAGGAACACAAACAACCCAATTTAAAAATGGGCAAAGAACCTAAACAGACACTTCTCCAAGGAGGACATACAGAGGTCCCCGAAACATATAAAATGATGCTCAGCATCACTAGCCATCAGAGAGACGCAAATTAAAACCACAATGAGATACCACTTCACACCAGTGAGATAAACAAATCAATAAACAAGGGTTGCAGAGGATGTGGAAAAAAGGGAACCCTAATTCACTGTTGGTGGGAATGCAGACTGGTGCAGTCACTGTGGAAAACAGCACAGAACTTCCTCAGAAAACTAAAAATGAAACTGCCTTTTAACCCAGCAATACCACTATTGGGATTATACCCTAAGGATCCTGAAACATCAGTTCAGAAGAACCTATGCACCACAATGTTCATAGCAGCACAATTTACAATAGCCAAGTGCTAGAAGCAACCTAAGTGCCCATCAGTAAACAAGTGGATTAAAAAACTACAGTACATTTACACAATGGAATTCTATGCAGCAGAAGGAAAGAAGGAGCTCCTACCTCTCACGATAGCATGGATGGAACTGGACAGCACTATGCTAAGTGAAATAAGCCAGGTGGTGAAAGAGAAATACCATATGATCTCACCTATAATGAAACCTAATCAACAAAATGAAAAAGCAAGCCAAATACAACCAGAGATATTGAAATAAAGAACAAACTAATACTAATCAGGGGGGAGCGGGGAGTGGGACAAAGGGGAAAATAAAGGAAGGGCCATTGAGGAACAGGTATAAAGGATACATAGACAAAGCTAAAGGGGGTAGGTTTGAGGGTGGGAGGCGGGAATGGGTTAGGCGGGGTGGCATGGTTGGGGGAAAATGGAGACAAGTGTACTTAAACAACAATAAAATAAATAAATAGATGAATAAATAAAATATACCTTTATTTTTTTAATTAAATATACCTTTATTGTGTTTATTGCAGATGACTGGTATATCTTTAAAGCCCTGCTTATTCTTCTTTTTATCCCATAATGTATTAGCAAAGGAATCTTCCAAATGCAATAAATTTTTATTTTGTCACTCTTTTGTTTAAGAATGTGTACTACCACTATTCACTATTTTCTTTCCCAGTCTAATAAATTCACAAGCTGACAAATTACTCCTTTCTAAAAACCCCCACCCTCCAATTCCAAGGAAAAACCCCTAACCTTCCTTCCAAGGAAGGACCTGGAATGCCCTTCCCAATCCTCTCCTTCTCTTCAAATTCTGTATCTCAGTCATATACCAAGCTAAGTATCTCCTTGAACTTTTCCCCACTGATTTTAGGCTAAACTAATCTTTTCTAAATGCTATGGTAATTATTATCTAAATTTAGACAAAATGAGATACTCATTGTCAAAAAATATTTACTCCATGTATATAAAAATATATTCCCAACTAGAATTTCAGGACAAATTATATATTACATGTATTTTGATTCCTTCTGCACTCCTACCTAGTGAACACTTGATAAATTCATTAATTACCTCCTTTAAAAAAAAAGCCCCTGAAGATAAAGGCCAGTGTTCTAAACTGAATATTAGTAAGAACTGTCAAGAGAACTGCTTACATATACATATTTAAAGCAACAAATCTAGAATAACCACTTTCAAAAAGCATGCTTTACCAGCAAATTTTATTTCTTAAGCAAGGATTGGATGAAATTGGAATAAACAAAACATAAGATAGTCTGAAATTTAAAAAGTACCTCTACATATAAAAACACCACTTTTTATTTTTCCCTCAGCCACACATTTTCCTCTCCAATTGTTCTTATAAATTGTGTTGGTTCCCTTCTGACCTTGTCTTGACACACTTATCAAAAACAATAAAAATGAAATGCCTTGTAGTATTTAAATTTTATAAATGTTGGTGTTTGGAACATAAATACTTCTGAATTTTCAAGCCAGTATTTAGTTCTTACCTGCAGTTTCCGATGAATCTGGAATAATTCATCATATATCTGACTGATCTGATGTGGAAGTAAACTCCGCTTATTTGGTGCTTTAAATGTTGGAGAGCTGACATGTTTCAAAGGAGAGTAACTTGCATCACTACAACATTCAGTCCAATTTCTTGAATTTGAGGCCAAATTAGATGGCCAGGCAACTGCTAAGAAAATATAATTTTATTTATAAATTTATTAATTTAGTTTTAAATATTTGCAGATCAGGTAAATCTTCAGGAAGAACTATTTTAAATTTGAATTATACAATAGTATTATTATTAAAGTTTCAAGTAACGTATGCGAAAGAATGATAAAGCAAAGGTAATAAAATGTAACATTTAGAAAATTTGGATGAAGGCTACACAGGATTCTTTGTGCTCTTTTTGCAACTTTTTGTAAAGTGTGAAATCATTTCAAAATAGATTTTTAAAGTGCATGAAAAAATTCATGTATTAACTGCCTAGGCCAAGAAATAGTTACCTTAGAAACTACTGATCATATATTCCTCCCTATCTCCTAATCCAAATATAGTATTAATCATTGCTTCACTTCTTTTTAATTTTTCCTACCTACACAAATGACCTTTTTTAACCTGTTTTTAGCTTTATACATTGTCTATAATTTTATAATCACATAATTATGTAATTTCTATGGGCTTCTCCTTTAAATAATGATTTTTTTATTAATACCAGAATTATCTTCACTGCTTTATCCTATTTTATATTTTTATATCCCAGAAGAGATGCACAGAAGTAATCAAGTGCTCTCGAAATACTGCAGCCAAAGAAGAGGGTGCCATTTCTGATTGCCTCTTTCCTTGAAATCCTAACAGAACTATCCAGCCAAGCACATAGAAATTAACAATAGTTCAATGTGAAGGAAGACATACATTAAGTAATCTGCAATATTTTCTTAAAATATTAAAAGATTCATCAATTACTACACCACAATATTTTACTCACTTCCTAACAAATACTGGCATGAAAAAGAAATAAATTATAGTAAGTATTTAATTGATTAACTTACTTTCATTAGTTTTGAGAGTTTAGGAATACTACTGGAAAATAATGAAGTTTTTTTTCTCTTTTACTTTAATAGTAAGCACAGTAACTATCTCATAGCTTACAAAAATTCAGAACACAGAAATATAAATGCCTCAGGGACAAATTTTACTACTATGGTGTAAGCTTTATGTGCACTACCTCACATAGTTACTATTGAAAGGACTAATCTAAAATGAATACTTATTTTACCTTCTATTTCTTTAAAAGACTGCTTGGTTATTTTGAAGCTATTAACTCTATGATTATTTTCAATTAACTCTTCTTTTGTTTCCCTTTGCTTCAAATTATGAAAAGAATCCAGTTCATCTAGGCTTTAAAAATATATATATCACAGCATTCTGGAAGTTTACTATAGCATTTTAAGAAGATAAAACTGCTTTTTAAATTTTAATGGCATCACAATCAAGACAAATGTTACAGGTAAACATTTTTTTAAATGCAGAAAGGGAAAATAATTTTTTAGAAAGTAAGTCACTGATACTGAAAACTCAACAAAACAATCTTCCTACATATATAAATGTGCTTAACTGAAAACTGCATTTACCTCTAGAATGCTTTAGTACTGTCAATCTTTAATTCTTAATACTTCTGTGTGACAGATATAGCAGTATCTGTTATATCTATCATTTTAGCTAAAAGAAGTATTGTTTAACATGAGAAAACTGAACCCTAAAGCACTTAAATAACTAGTAAAAGGTGGAAGAGAATTAGACTCCTAAGTGTTCTCAACAAAAAGATTATCTCAAATTGAAATTTCTCAAGCAATACTGTTCAAATGGAATATAGTGCATGTCACATAAGGTAATTTAAATTTTTCTGGTAGCCACATTAAACACATTAAATATAAAAAGAGATGTGCAATTTTAACCATGGTATTTTTAACCCAGTATATCTAAAAGATTATTATTTTACTATGTAATCAATTTTAAATTCTTTAACTCATCTCCTTCAATCTGATGTGTATTTTAGACTTCCGACATACTGGGTTGGCCAAAAAGTTGATATGGTTTTTTCCATACAGTAAAAGACATATTTTTCATTTTCATCAATAATTTTATTGGTTTGGACATGTCTTGATTTGTTTACTATCAACTTCAACTGGTCTATCTGATTGTGGAGCATTGTCCAGCAAGAAATCTCCAGCGTGAACTGTCACAAACCACTTTTGATGCATTTGATCAGTCACAGCACCTTCTCCATACACTACAGAAATTCTTTTTTGCATCAGTTCGGTTTTTACCATTCTTGAAATAATAAAACATAATGTGCCAAAAATGTTGTTTATCTTCTTCCATCTCCAAAATTAAAATGGTTACACAAAAACTCACCGATTATGGTAAGCTTTATTTTAAATGTACGCTGATAATAACAGCTGTCACCATAAAACCTAAAAAAAATATTTCAAATGAAGACAACTAAAGCTACTAGAGCCATCTTACGGGGGGAAAAAAAAATGAACTTTTTTGCTAACCCAATGCCTCAATTCAGATAAGCCTATTTCAATTACTCAATAGCCACAAATGGCTCCTATGCTGGACAATACTATAATTCTAGACTAGATTATAACTAGGGGTTGTGAAAAAACTGTCCCATGTTATAAAAAACCTTCATAATCCAAAAGCTTCAAATTGTAATTTGAAATTATACCCAGACACAAAAAATTATAAAACTATCAGTTAAATATAAGCAAATAATTTCTAATTACAGTTACATTAAGGCAATTTTCACTTTTCTTATTCTATATTCAATTTACCTCATATACAAATCTTGAGTCCAGATCAACGAGGTTACTTGGTGAATGCCAAACAGTAATAACAATGATAATAATAGCATATTTAATAGCTTTCTATGTACTAAACACTGTTCTAAATGCCTTACATGGATTCCTTTAAGTAGAGAATTAAGCAATTACATTAAAAAATTCAAGCTCCCAAATATCAATTACCTTAATAATATATGATATTTTAGGCACAATTGTCTTTTCTTTCCTCTCCAGAATTATCTCAACATTTTATTTTGTATATGTACATATCTTTATGATATATATTTCAAAGTGTTTACTCCTCCTTGATACCCATAGCAGTTCCTTCTGTCACACATTTTTGGCATTTAATAAAATTCAGTTTGGAATTTTATTTCACCTTAGCTTCTAGTTTTTATACCTGTTTTACCCAGGGTAAAATCTCCTGCACAAAACTGCTAACCCCCTCATACCCCAGGACTATATCATACATACATTGTAGTTACCATCTCCCCAGACTGACTTCTTCAATCAATACATCTCTCTCCCTCTGTCTTTGTCTCTCTCTATTTTTCCTCTCTCTTTCTCAACCTATCTAAAATCAATTGCTTACCACACTACTGAACACGCATTATTCAGCAGTCTCCAGACTGCTTATGTTTCCTCTCACAGAAAAGCAAACACATAAATTATCCATCCTTTGCCCTTTCTCAGTTTTTTGAAATACTGAAGGGACAGCAACAGTAAGGATTCCGGGTACTTCACTAGTTCATGTTGAAGTGCCTCAATGAACTACAAAAAGGTATCGTGGAATGCTTTCTTTTATCAGAATACCATCTTAATGAGGAAACAACTTTATCTCCAGATGAGTAGATATCCAACTCATCCATTAACAATAGAGAAAGTAGCAGAGATAACTTAGTAGGACCAAATATTAATGATCTCAGGCTACGGATCTCAATGAGATCCTAAAGATAAAACAGCAAAATTACTTTGAGGATTTCTTAGCTCTCTCTCTCCTTGATACAAACTTCAAGAAAACGGGCATCTTGTATTTTACTTTGGCACTTTCCTGATTACAAAATGCTCTTTCATCCATTACCTTATTTTATCCTAGCAACCCCTCAAAAAGCAAAAAAGCTTTTCATTTTATTTTAATGGTTTGGAACCTAGGAACTACATAAGTTGTCTAAATTTTCCAAGTAACACAACCAGCAAGTAGAAAGAATAAAATTCAGAATTAAGCTCTCTTTCTACCTCATGATACCTTATCAGTCTTCAAACATTTAACATTTTTAATTTTATATACTTTAAGCACTAAGATTTATTTAATAAATTGTTAGCCTACATCTAAATTCAGTGAAAAAAAGGAAAAGAGAGCTTCTCTGATAAGTTATTTAGACATACTTTTAAATGTACACACCCTTCTCTAACACTTATTTTTATACCCTCAGAAATTTAATGACCTATACTTCTCAGTTATATTTTTAAAGGTTGTAGAAGAACTCAAAAGTTAAAGATTTCAGATTCAGCCATAGTTGATAGGCTTAAGTGAATAATGCATGTGGAAAACTGTTATTCCAGACACTGGAATACCTGACCTATACGTCTGCAGGTGGTCCACAAGCAATTCAGCCTTTGTGCCCCAGGTGGTCTGCAAGCAATACAGATGGTACCCGAATCACTGTGTTCCAGGGGAGAGAATGTCCTGGACTCATAAAAAGAGCTGTTGATCAGCAGGTAAAGAAATACTAAGAAAATCCTGATAGACTGCAACTCTTATCTGATTAACCTTTTCTGAAACCCCTACCTACCTTTTCCTTCTTCCTATAAAAAGGTTGGCATTAGGTAAGATGTTAGATGGTTTTTGACGGTACATACCCACCTTCTCAGATCAATGGCATCTGAATAAAGAACCCATAAAGATTCAATCCTTGTCTCTACTTATTGGTTTAGGTAGGAACTGGTAGCACAAATGCCAACTTTTCCAGTTTCACTAGGAAGTTTTAGAGCAATTTTCAAAATTAAAATTCAACCTTTTATTTTGAAGATACTAGACTCAATAACTGGAATATTTTTTTTCATACTGGAAAACTTCCTGAAGAATATTATGAAATTTCAAAATAAAATAAGTTTGAAAAAAATGAAATTCCTTAATCCAACATCTGATGAACTTTTAAAGATATTAACTACTATTTCTGCTATAATTATGTCAAAGTTCAATGATTATACTTACTAGTAAAAACACTGCCTAAGATATATAAACACATCAAAACTCTAAAAGTTAGCCCTGAGTGGTATGGCTCAGTTGGTTGGGCATCATCCCGCAAATCAGCAGGTCACCAGTTCAATTCCCAGTCAGGGCACATACCTGGGTTTTGGGTTCTGTCCCCAGTTGGGGTGCATATGAGAGGCAACCTATAGATGTTTCTCTCTCACATGGATGTTTATCTCTCTCTCTTTCTCCCTTCCTTACCCTCTCTAGAAATAAAAATCTTTTTAAAAGAATTTCAACATGATTTTTAAAGACAGCTTACGCATTCACCCCCAAAATCAAGATCACTATTAGCTCATTACCAGACTGAAAAGAGCTAGTATCACAAGACATCTGGCAATATTTATTATGTCTAAACTTTATTAAAAAATCCTTTCTCTCAAATTAAATTTGTTAAAACCCCAAATATACAAAATCCTCTACTGGCTTACCTGGGGAGGTTAGAGATCTTCTCTTACATTTGGCCTGATCAAAATCTGAAAAAGCATACTAAAAAAATAAATAAATAAATAGATAGCATTTAATGTGTATACTAAGAATCAACTTACTGTCACAAAATAGTTCCCTACAAATTATGCACGTATTACAAAGGTTAGCCTTTAAGTAGACCAGTGAAAAAATCTGGTAGGCACCCCCTTAACCAAGTAATCAAAGTTAACATCACCAATAATGGGACAAAGCAACATGTGTGTTGTGATGAACACAGCAAGCCACACATTATTTATGCGGTATTCCTGCCAAAAATGTATAACCAGTATCTAATCATGAGGTATCATTACACTGAGTGACATTCTAATAAATAATTGTCCTACACACAGAACCCATTCCAAATTAAAGGCAACAGTAGAAGAGAAAACCAAATGCAATGCTTTTATATCTGCACCATAAAACAAAGTGTTTACAAAGGATATTACTGAGATAATTGGTAACATTTGGATATGAAATACACAGTATTGTAGCAATGGTTTAAGTGTTCTGAATTTATTACTCTGGTTATATAAGACAATGTTCTTATTTCTAGGAAAACACATATATTTATATTTGACAGTAAAAAGTCACAATGCCTGCAAATTACCCTCAAATAGTTCTGGGAAAAATGTATATATGGAAAGGGAGTCAAAAACAGGGAGAACGGTAAAGTTAATGGGGCGAAATGTTTAACAATGATGAGTACAAATGAAGGATACAAGAGTATTATTCTGGCAACTTTGTCAAAGTTTAAAATTATTTCACAATAAGTATTTTAAAGGTATTAAAATGTTTTCTGAACTCCACTGAAGTCACTGTAGACAAAAGTTCAGAAATACTTTCACAGTGACATACCATGATTGGTAGAACATACACCTTCAAAAGCTTTGGTGAAGAAACCTGTTAGAAAACTTGCTTTCCCATGTATGTGACATTACCTGCCATCCATTTACATATCTGCGGTCTAGCAACACTCTCCCCTCGGTCTAACTTTCATTGGACCATTTTTATGCTGAAGGCCCAGGTGGAGCAGGTGGCAGGCTATTTCCCCGCCAGCAGGAACCCGCCCACCGACCCAGAACCTGGACAGAGGAGGACTTCCGAGGCCTCACCTCCGCTGAGCAGCAGCCCCCTAGTCCGTAGCGGCTTTTGAGACGCTCCACGGCGAAATCCTGACCAGGTGGTTTGACAAGCCTTGGCTCCATTGTGCGAAGCTACCGTTGTCTCCCCGGGAACAGCATTCAAACCTAAGGCAGTACGCGCAGGCGCAGAGCTCGCACAGCGGAAGTGCGTCATGATGCAGGACACAGCCCGGTTCTCGCGTTAGGAGACCGCAGTCTGCGTTCTGTTATCTTGTGTATGTTGAAAACGTCTTAGTGTTATGTGTGTTATGTTCATTTACTGATTTCTTTATTGGTGTGTTAGAGTGATAAATGGTATTTAATCTTTTCAGTCCATTTTCCTCCACCGTGCCCTAACTTCGGTTGCACTCGGCAGACCTGGTGTGGTCCCTAATTCGAGCTTCAGGGCTCTAGGGCGAGGGTCCGGTGGGAGAATGCATACAACACCTATCTTCACACTGGGGCTCACCAGAATGGTCCGAACCTGACTGGTAGGATCCCACCCTGACCTGGGCCATGTCTGACGTTAAGTATATTACTGTTCTCACCGGAGAACTGCTCATTCTCGAGGGGGAGAAAGGATGAAGAAACACTGGTATGTGAAATATGGATGGGCTCCCTCTCAAGAAACGCCACTGGATGCAACCTAGGCATGTATCCTGACCAGAATCAAACTGTAAACCTTTTGATGTAGTAAGATTGCTCCAACAACTGACCTACCCAGCCAGGGTCTGAAGCATGTATATATTTAGTGTGCTTTAGACATAATCAGAGTGGCTTTTGCTAACTGTAACATTAAAGAGGGGCAAAATCAAGAATTTATCTTACTACAAAGCATAGCGATTTCAAAAACTACCTCTTCACCTTCCTGCCATTTGCTGGTGTTTCCTGTGGAGAAACAGGGTGTTAACAAGCAGAATTAGCGTGTAAATAAGCTTCCTGAGCATGTTTTTAAAAAGAACTTTCTTCAGTGCCCAGGACAGCGCATGTCATTGACACAGTATGTCAACCTAATTCAGAGACTAAGTTGAACAAGTAAATAACCACTTAATTTCTCTCATTTATACAGCGACACTAGTATAATGCTTTACTACTCTAAATAGTATTCACCAGCATGTCCGGACTAACAATTACTAGAGTCTGCATTATATTTAAATTTCCTCAAATGTCAAATATGTTTTTGTAAGATCAGTATTTTAACTAGTTTCCTGAAATATATTTAAACCAATATTCTTTTGTTATAAAGTATTATTATAGTATATACATGAGTTTCTTTATATTCTATCTTTAAGCAGAATTTAATGAGCCAATATAAAATCACACGTTTTTCTAAAAAGACATTAACATGTGCATTCATGTCACGTCAGCAGTTAAATAACAAAGAGAAATCACAAAGCCTTTTCCTGAATTATGACAGTCTTTCTTAAAAATGCCTCGAGGCACTTTTAAGCATTTTTGAAATATCAATACTGGAAAAGGCAGTTTGCTAGCATTTTTAATCAAATTTTTGATCAAGGTGTGTTTTTTAACTCTCTTTAATTCAAAATTGTAGTGCTTTAGGATAGCACTGACTTCTTAAAAAAAAAAAAAATGCCCTCGCTGGTGTGGATCAGTGGATTGAGTACCAACCTTCGAACCAAATGGTGGCAGGTTCAATTTTCAGTCAAGACACACACCAAGGTTTCCAGCAAGGTTCCCAGTAGCAGGGTCACAACAGGCAACCACACAATGATACTTCTTCCCCTCTCTTTCTCCCTGCTTCCCCCTCTCTCTAAAACTAAAGACAATATTTAAATAAATAAATAAGCACTTGCCTTTACTTGGATGTTCTGAAATCAGGACAAAGGCATTAGCTGTCCCAGCTGAAAAATTCAACACACTTTATAGCAACTTATGCTACATAAGTTTCCAAAGGAGCCAATTCTTACTATTAAATAAATATACATGCATGTAGTCCATTGTTCTCTTTAAAGTTCATGTAGTTCCCTGATACACTAGACAGTTTATTTCAGTTACCTGGCTTTATGGCCAAGTGGATTTAGTGATGGTATTCCATCCTTCATTACTCACACAAACCACAGATGCCACCCTTCTCAACTGGAGGTAGAACAGAACAGGTACTTACTATAGGATAGACTATTTCCAAATCCCTAAACAACAGAATAAACCCAACTATCTTTTACTAAATATGAGTTCACTGGGAAGAACAGAGGAGGGTCAAGGCAGCCACTCTTAGTGATTGGAATGACGAAACTACTTAAGATTTTGTGCTCTAACTAGCTTTGTAGTTCTATATTAAGCAGGTTGATGAGAACATCCCCTATTTTAGCAGTCTAACTTTTGACACTAGCCATTTCCAAGTAAGTTTTCAGTGTATATCAAACTTGAAATAAGTCACTTCCTTGGGAGCTCTGGAAATTATGTGGCCAAGTTGTTTACAGACCTTTAATTGTTCTCCTCACTTTGGTTCTAGAATGAACAAACAATTAGATGCACAAGTAATAAATTTTTAAAATGGCATGTCTGTTAACAATTGTCACTTTATTTCTGCTACAAAATTCACCAGAAAAATGTACTGCAACAATCTAGTATAAAGCAAATCTTTAACCAAAGAACATGGTATAGACCTTTTTAAAATAGTCATACTTTATCACAATAACTGTAAGGAAATATGCAAGTTCTATTAAGAACCAAGCTGTAGTTTGAGGTAGTAGAAACAGATGACAGAAAATTTTTTAAAAATCTAAGGAAATACTCAATTTATTTAAAATGTAAAAGTTAACTTAATACCTCTGAAAGGGCAGAAGAAGCTACATATCATTTTAAGAAAAGATACTCTACTTAGAAGTTAACTATACAGGAGGTGCAAGGATTATAGAAGAGCACTTTGGTTAAGTCTCTACCATATGGGCTCTACCCCATAAATGAATCTCTATACATAATTGACCACACTGATAGTTAAAATTACCAAATATTATTTTCAAATCTAAAATAAAAATTATCCAAGTTTTGGTCCCTTATTCAAATGGTAACTATATCCATGCATTAAGTCCAATCTCTTAAAATGAATTAAATTGTTTATATAATATTCTTTCAATGGTATGAGAAGATCTATTGCTTTTAACAAGATTAGTATTATTCCATTTTAATACAGATAGGTCAGGAGTACATAAACACAAGTACACCTGAAATAAACCAGTGTTTAAACTTTTATTTCACACCATGCAAAGTCAATTATAACACATTAAAAAGTGACAACAGCTATAAGCTGCAATTTTACATTTATACTTTGGAAACCTCCATTTTCAAAAGCTGAACATAATTACCATACTGTCATAATAGCTAAGCTTCAATTCAACTGTTTATACAGGTAAAATTTACTAAGAGAAACAATGATTTTATATCTGTCCACATTCTATGATAATAATTCTTCGACTAACAGATCCTTTAGGAGAACCAAATGATTCAATCTTTTTCACAGTATCCATGCCATCTTTAACAAATCCAAATACTACATGCTTAAAGTCCAAATGTTCTGCTTTTTTCAGTGTTATAAAAAATTGAGAATTATTGGTATCTCGGCCTCGATTAGCCATCGATAGTAAGCCAGGACCAGTATGTTTCACGTGAAAATTTTCATCTTCAAATTTATCTCCATAAATGGACCGTCCTCCTGTTCCATCATGTTTAGTGATATCTCCACCCTGAAAAAATTTTTTGATTAATAGGAATCCTGAATAAAATATTAAAATACACACAAAACTAACTTAACCACTAAAGGATAAGTCCTAAACACCAGATTGCTTGAGAAATGTGGTTTGAAAACTAGGAAATATCCATTTTGAAAGAAGATGAAAATGACAAAAAGTCTCTTTCTCACCCTCAATTTAATAGCAGGTTTAAAGTATTAGAAATTTCAACCACTTTATGTTGAAAGTTTTTTGCAGGGGTAGAATGCTGGGGTGGCAAAACCAACTAATTTGTGGAACAGCTAAAGAAATCTTAAGAAAATTACAAGTGAGGAGAAACACTCAAACTCCCCAGTCAGTGTGGTGTACTTTTCTAGGCTTCAGTTGTGATACACAGTCAATACTTACTTGGCAAATGAAATCTGGAATTACTCTGTGAAAAATGGAGTTCTTGAAACCAAAACCCTTCTCTCCAGTGCATAGCGCTCTAAAGTTCTCAGCAGTGTGAGGAACAATGTTTGAAAATAATTCCATGGTTATACGTCCTAGAGGTTCATCATCTGCACATACATCAAAGAACACCACAGGATTTGTCTCCTTTGATAATTCTGCTGTCAGTGATACCTGTTCCTTCTGAAGTTTCATTAAGTTCTGTTGACACTCTTCAAATTTTTTCTTAAAACAATCAGCCATTTCCTTAGTTTTAAATCTCACTGCAAGCTGTTCCACTTTGGCTTCTCCATCTATTAAACAACAACAACACAATACAATGACCTCAGTATCAAAATAACTATTGTATTTGGCCCTGGCTGGCGTAGCTCAGTGGATTGAGTGCGGGCTGCGAACCAGGCATCGCAGGTTCGATTCCCAGTCAGGGCACATGCCTAGGTGGCAGGCCATGTCCCCCAGCAACCCGCACATTGATGTTTCTCTCTCTCTCTCTCTCTCTCTCTCTCCCTCCCTTCCCTCTCTAAAAATAAATAAATAAAATCTTAAAAAAAATAAATAACTATTGTATTTGTTATATATTTTAGAAACAAAGCCCCAAAACTGAAAAGTAGCATTTGAATGTACCAGCATAATCCGAGGCAGTCCAAACTAAAGCGTTGTTTGAAACATTTAAGGGTTTTAATTCCATTGTTTTGGTAATTACATGGTTTGCACACACTTTAAAGACTTGGTCTCTTCTCATTAGGATACGATAGTAATTCTTCAGTGTATGCCAAAGAATCTTAATATCTCCAACACCACGCTCCTTCCACTGACTGACATCTCGATCCCATCTATAAAGTTTGGCTCTCTCTTTAAATAAAATTTCTTCATCTTCTTCTCCAGATTTTACTTCTACCTATGACAGATGAAAAATAAAGCTGCTACTTATAACGTAATATCATAACAATTTCCAAAGATTCAAATTCCTAAAAATATGCTCTTTGTAATGACATTGACAGAATTTGAACTATAGTATCAAAATAAATGGTAATATCCTAGGGCTACAATACATCTGATTTAGGTAAGGCAGGAAAGACCCGATTTGTCATTAAATATTTTTCTTTTATATAGTAATCTTCCTTTTGCAAATTTTATCCTAAGAAGAGCTTTCAAAAAGTTGTTCAAGAAATATTAACTACTGCTTCAGGTTAAAAACTGACCAAGGAACTTGTCTAAAACAATGTTCTTGTCCTGAAAACGCAGAGTTTACTTTTATAGATAGGACTTTAGCAAGTATAAGAGTAGATATTTTTGCACCCAGAATTATGTTACAAACATGAATATGATATTCTAACAAAAAAAAATTAGCTCTTCCCAATAATTTTGTATATAATATGCCAAACGATATTTATATACAAATTTTGAAAAGTAGATTAATTTTTACTTAAAGGCTGAACTTCTAAAAAATAAAGAATTTTCATCTGAAATTGTAAATATTCTAAAAGAAATGCAAACAAGGCTAGCCCTACAACTCAAGTTTTAAACCTAAAATGTGAAATTATCAGTAAGAGTTTCATTCTTTAATATTTTACCTCTGGTAATGACACTATTGGTTCAAAATGGATATCTTCATTATAAACTACTTCTTCATCACTACCATTTTCTTCTTCACCAACTTTACTGGTTGACTGTGTTCCAAACACAGTTGCTCCAGTATTTGCCCACTGGAAATTTTTATCTGATGAATAAATCAGAATATTTAAGCAGTTATAAAAACTTACAAAATTTTTAATAAACTTTTAATCCTCCAGTTAGATTATTTCATCAATGCATTAAATATACAATGATGTGCGTATGACATACTTCTGGTTATAAAGTTTAAAATTATATTATTATATAAATGTAACCCACATAATGAGTGCACAGTATATTTAGTACTGTTTATGCTTGGAGATACCAATATTACATCATTTGACCCTTAGGTAAACTTCATGATACTAAACCACGTAAGAACTTTCAAGTAATGAAGCAGGTTTTTTTTTTTTTTTTTTATTTAAATGAATGTTCAAGTACAGTTTTCACCCCCTTACTCCCATTCAAGTCCTCCCATCCCCCCACCTCCCAATGAAGCAGGTTCTTAAAAGTACATACCTTCAAGTTCTCAAAACTTAGCTCCAAAGGTAGTTTATTTTATAAAACATTTTATTACATGAGAAAAATAGCTTTGAAACAAAAAATGTCCTCAAAGAGTCCAAATATACTACTTCTAAATTAGTCAAAGCAGCCTAAAATTATGTTTATACTTCTCTAGCTCAAATTCCTGAAGTAACTACTGTTGGAGCTTAGATTTCTTTGCCAGGCCTTGGGAGAAGTTCACTGACTCCAACTATATCCTCAAGGGATCCTAGACTGTGAGGAGTGAAAAGGATCCTCATCCCCATGCAGAACAAAAACTACTACTCTCTTTCCCTAATACCTTGGAGAGGTGAAAACTAAAAAGTTCCTTCATCGTAATCTCAACAGAGATAACCCAGCCTGCTAATACATTCTCCACTATCTCAGGAAGGAAGCCACGCTTATTTTTCATCACTTGCTGATGAGAATTACCTACTCAGAGAACCCTACATCTGGTGCTAAAAACACATAAAGCAAAGCAGAAAAAAATGTAACAGATCATTTTAAAAGTTGGTACAGTGAAAAAAAGACAAAATAAATAACTAAACCAGTAATTCCTTCTCAGCCAGATTTAATAAGGAGGAAAAAAAAAAAACTAACACGAGAGACAAAAATCCTTACAATACTGCAAACAAATGCAAGTATTTATGGGGGGATTTCCTGAGAATAGTAACCAAGGATCTAGGTGATATTCAGGTTTAGGGCTCAAAAATAACTGATTTAGGATCTCCCAGGCAAAGAAACTTTAAAAATTATCCCAAATATCCTTGTGGTAGGGTATGACAGAAAATTTCAAAATTCCTCTAATGCAATGGTTCTTAATGCTGGGTATATAACAGAATCACACCAAGAATTTGTGTAAAATACCAATCTCTACGGTACCATTCCCAGGAACCCAATATAACTATCGGATAGTTTGGGGAATTTTTTAAAGCTCCCAGGAAATTGCAATAGGAAGGCAGGAGATGAAAACCACTAATCACCTTCTTGGGAGCTAGAGGAAGAATTCATAAAGCAAAGTATAAAAATAAGCATTTCAATAATCAGTATCAATTTCATGATAACAGTCTAGATAACAGTACCTAGGAGACTTCCACTTCATGTCCAGGTTTAATGAAAATACTACTAAATCTAAAGGAAACATGATAAAATAGCAATCACTGACCAAGGCGGCAATAGCTAAGCAAGTGTTTCTTACTATTCTCTTAGTTTCCATATGAACTAATACACAACAGACAAGAAATAGTTATACACCTGTATGAAGAGGACTTTCAGAAGAAAGTTAATAGAAAAAGGAACAAAATTTAAATAACAAAAAATGAACAGAGAGAAAAAGTAACCACCACAGAAATAATACGTAAGAGAAGAATTTTAAAAAATAAACAGAAACAAAAATTTTAAGATCAAAAAAGTCCATACAATACTAGAAACTAAAAAAAAAAAAAGACACCCACATGATAGTGAACTATATACATAACTTCTTAAAAAAAATTAAGTCCTACAAGCTCGTAATGAAAAAGGAAAGACTAAATTCTAAGTATTAAGAAATTTACAAAAGTTTAAAGATTCCCTTTGAAAACCTATGGGATACAAAAAAAATTGATTCCAGGGGATTTACAGTTTCAAACACTATTTTGCACTTGTTGGCACAATCTTACTAAATAAAGCACTCAATACAAAAAAGTAACAAGAATTTAAAGAAAAGCAATGGCAAAATCTGAAGATGATTAAAAAACACAAATAAAAAAAGAACTGATAAAACCAAAAGCTACTTCTCTGAGATACAAAGCACAAACTTCTGTCAGCTCTAACAACAAATAAAATTAAGAAATGTAATTTTAAAAAGAGGCTGAATAATCTCACTGAAAAATAACAAGTGGTGGTAAGAAATGATGTCAGTGGGTCAGGCTTAAAGCACGTGTCTGTGATGAGATCTGAATCTTGCATATTTCACACTTCGTAGAGTGTTGATATGGTACCATAACAAGCAGCCTAGCACATCAATTTTTACTTGGCAGTACTTTTTGTGGAGAATTGTACCCACTATACCACTGCATTTATTGATTTGTTATTCTGTCATTTCAGGTTACTTAATAAATTAAAACAAAAATAAAGCAAGTTGACATCCATGAAGTTATAAATGCCAACATAACATAGTATCTGAAGGTAATCCTTAAAAGTGTTATGTAACATGTGTTTTCTTAAGTGCCAGGAGGTGTAAAACAAGTGTAAATATGTGATAGGGAAGAACACTATTTCTGAATTAGATTTAGTCGTGTAAGCATATATCTTCAATGAAATGTATTCCACAAATCAAACATTTTATACAAGAACAATTACTAAGAATGAGAAAATATAACGTGCCAAACACCTAAAACAAGAAAATGGATTTTCTACAGAAGACAGTAAAATGGACAAAAAAAGAAAAGAGAGGAAGAGAAAGGGAAAAAGGAAAAGAGAAAGAGAAGCCACTGAAAAAGACAGGAAAGCTGACCAATTATAAATTTAGCACAATAAATTGGCACGGACCTTTAATTAAAATCAAGAATGTTGCAAAAATAGAAAGGTACAAAATAATCTCCTTAAAAAATACAGGTACACAAATCTTGCAATATTAACCAATCAAATCTAAAAGTACAACTAAAAGAACAATGTATCAAAATCAAGTTTACTCCAAACCTTTCCAGGTTCTGCAATTCAAGAAGGGGAGGACTATCAGCACCATGTACATACAATTAAGAGAAAATTCTTATAAGTATAGTAATAAACATCAAAAATATAAGTAAAATATAGTTCCTTATTAAAAACGAACTAGAGGGTGGGAACAGGGGAAGAGATGTCCAACTTAGTTACAACACTGTGGCAAAAGACTAGTTTCAGTTGTGCTTAAATTCTGTACCATAATCATTAAAATCCTTTTGCCTAATCTTACCTTTGGAACCAAAAGCAAAATCCCCAGAATTACTGGAAGCCAAGTCTGCAAATGACAGCCCTGTGCTGCTTCCAAATCCAAATGAAATCGTTTTGCTTTCCACTGGCAAAAGTAAAAGATAATTTAATATTTCATTTAATATACATTAAATATCAAAGTTTTCTCAAGGACCCAGAGCCAATGGGGGTAGAATCTTCTCTACTACTGCGGGGTTTGGGGGGTGGATGTGGAGCATTTATCTTCAGGTTATTTCTCAGAAGAAAAGTTACAAAATTCATACAATTCTGAGCTTCTTTAGAATTTCTAAGTTTACCTGTACTATTCTCAATACACACTACACCAAAACCATGCCAAATATACTTTTTAAAAAATGTAATGTAGATCTATACTACATGAGATATAGAAGCATACAGTTGCGGCTTAATACTGTCTTCTATAATCTAAAACATTAAGTCAAAGGCAGGATTTTAGGAAACAGCTTCATAAAGAATTTCTGTGTTCTCTATTATAAATGATAAGCTCATAAAACCTGGATTTTTAAAAAATATTTGATCTTCAGGAGTTTTGGGGTCTCATCTTAATTCTGCCAGACTGCAACTGCATGATCTGTTAATTACTCTGCTGTACTTTCCCCATCTGAAAATGTGGCATTAGGTCTGAAGTACCTACTCTTCTAGCATTTTGAAACTCCGAAGTGCCTAAACATGTAATATTTGTAACTTATTCAGGAACTACTTTGAAAAAAATTAGGTAACAGAGAATGTATACATATAAAGCAACACAATTTTAAAACATTCCCCTCTCCTAATATCAAATAAAATGAAAAAGGGGTAAAGCATATTAAATATTTTTTAAATATATTTTATTGATCCTGCTATTACAGTTGTCCCATTCCCCCCGGCATATTAAATATTAATTACTATAACCAAATACTTGATTTAATTTAACTTAAAAAAAAGAAAGACATTTAAAAACAGCCGACCTTTGAACAACATGTGGGATTAGGGGAACCAACCCCCCAAAACACAATTAAAAATCCACAAATAACATGTGACTTCCCCCAAAACTTAACTATTAATAGCCTGCCGTTGTCCAGAAATTGATGAACACATATTTTGTATGTTACATGTATTAAATACCATATTCTTAAAATAAATTAAGCTAGAGAAAGGAAAATGTTAAGAAAATCATAAGGCTAGGCGATGGCGGCAAGGTAGGTGTGAGCTGAACCCACTTGCTCGTACACCCAACCGAGACACCCAGCTGATCTTCTGAAGAACAGAGTGAACAGCCAACAGGATCATAGCTAGTGTGAAGTTTGGAAGTCAAAGGTTGCAGAGGACTTTTAAAAACTGATAGTAAGGAGATTTTGTAGGCTGACCAGGAGGTTCCTAGGCTGTGCGCTGGAGACCCCCACTGCCAAAGGAGCTTTGGAGAAGAGCCAGATCAATGATTGTAACTTAGCTGCTCCCTCCCCTTCCAGAGCAGGGAAGTCACAGGCCCCTGCCAAGAGAGACCTGGGTGCTTAAACTTGCTGGAGGGACAGATGCAGTAAGAGACACACAGACGGAGGCATATCCCAGCTGGGTCTGTTGTTCACTGGGACAGTACCAGAGAAACTGGGGAGCCAGGTGACACATAGAGATGGGAGAAGAGATGGGCCATGACTGGCCATGACCCAGATAGTCTCTGGACTGGTCAGAAAGTTGGTTTGTGTGGAAAACTGGGAACTTGTTAGGACTAGCTGACCACATGGAATTCACTCAAAAACAGCTCTCAGCCGCTGTGCACACAAGGAGCATAGCTTCTTGCTGGAGCTAGAGCTTCCACTGGAGCACAGCTTCCTGGCCACCAAAGAGGGAGATGGGACAGTGCTATTTGCTGCCACTCAGGGCACCTCACAAATTGATCAAAGGAGGGCAGCAGGTGTTCAGGAGGTAGCAGCATCCAGAGATAGTTATTACAATAGCTGAACTAAATTGCCCTGAAGGGACTTCACACAGGAGCAGTGCCCAGGCCAACAAAGAGGGAGGATGAAGGGGGCAATTTGCACCCACTTAGTGCACCCCAGGGACTAATCAAAGGTTTGCACAACAAGGTGGATTACAGGTGTCTGCCTGGCAAACATGCAGAGTGGACAGCATACGCCGCACAGTGCTATGAGGACATGGGCTGGAAACTGGGCACCTGTGAATATTGTAGCCCAAATTGAGCCCCCAACCTCACTGAACAACAGGAAAGGAAAAAAACAGAGCCCAGCCTCCCTCTGCCTACAGCATCGAGGAAAACCAGCAAAATTCCCTTGGCAGGTGTAAAGTCAGTAGGAGGCTTTGCCTTTTTCAACTGTAAGACGAGAAGACCTAGAGCTGTGAGAAGACCAAAGACAGATACAAAAAGAATTCAGAAGGCTAACAGCAGCTGAGACAAGTTTCATATTACTATCCTTCAGAAGTTGCACTTTTTGTTATTTTTATTGTTTTATTTCTCTTCTTTCCATTTAGTTTGTTTTGTCTGTTTGTTTCATTTCATTGTTTAATTAGTTTTCTTTGTTCCCCTTTTTATCTTTCATTTTTATTTGTAGTTTTTGTTATTAATTTTACTTTTTTTATTTCTATTCCTTCTGTTTTCTTTGATTTCATTGTTTGACTGGTTTTCTTTGTTCTCCTTTCATATTTCATTTTAATTTCTCTTCCTTCACTTCACTGTATTCCAATAACACACTACTCTTGCTCTTTTACTTTTTATTCTTTTTAAACAGATCATATATTCCTTGTCATTTTATTCTTGTTCCAATTCCCACACAGTACCTCGCCCCGGTCTTGGTCCATTTCACTACCTTCCTGAGCTTTATTACTGTTTCAGTTAACTTTATCTTCTCACACAATATACCAAGTTTCTAGCACTTACTCTCACTGTATCTCACCATCTAACCTAGCATAAGCACTCAGCTTTCTGGAGTCAGCTCACATTCTTTTCCCCTCTAATAAGAGTCTTATCTCTTTTTCACCTTTTATAGAAAGTGGCTAGTTGGGTGAAATATCACAGTTATTGCAGTACTTCTCCAAAGGATCTCCTATTTGTTCTCTACTTGATAGTACATTAAATCCCATAGAATATTCTCCCGCTGACTTACTCCATTTCACCTTTACTCTGCCCTTGATCACACACAAGACAAAGTGGGAGTTGTAAATACCAGTAAACCCACTGGAGGGGAAAACCCACCAAAAAAGGAGACAACAACAGGAAAAGGACAAGTACAACAAGAGAGCCCACACAAATGGAAGAAAGGGCAACCCTAGAGAGCATCCAGACAAGGAGATCAAACTCCTATCACAGAAGTATAGCAGGAAAAGCAGAGCAATGGGAATCACAGAAACAAACAAAAAGAGTCACCTAAAATGGGGAGACCAAAAAAAACCCTGCAGTCAAAAGGATAGAAAACACGCCAGTAAATGAGCTAAATGAAGTGGAGGCAAGCAAATGATCAGATATAGAATTCCAAATAATGGTTACAAGGGTGCTCAAGGAACTCAAGGACAACTATAAAGGAACTGAGTGGGAACGACAAGAGTAAGAAAAAGGAAATAGAAACTATAAAAAGAACCAGGAATACAAAAAGAATACAATTTCTGAAATAAAAACAAACAAACAAACAAACAAACAAAAAACACACCAGAGGGACTTACAAACTGGTTAGATAAAGCAGAGACCAAATTAGTGAGCTTGAAGACAAGGTATAAAGAAATACCCAAGAAGAGCAGCTACAAGAACAAATGCTCACAAAATATGAAGACAACTTAAGGGAACTACAAAACAACATGAAACACAACATTCAAATCATAGGAATACCAGAAGGAGAAGAAAGGAGCAAGGGATAGAAATCCTGTTTGAAAAAAAATAATGACAGAAATTCCCCGAACGTGGAGAGGGGGAAAGGCAAGAAAGCTCAGGAAGCACAGAGGGTCCCAATCAAGATGAACCCAAAGAGGCCTATAATCCAAGATACACCATAATTAAAATGCAAGTTTAAAAGACAAAGAGAGAACCTTAAAAGCAACAAAGGAGAAACAAGAAGTTAACATACAAGAAAACTCCAATTTGGCTAGCAACAGATTTCTCAACAGAAACACTACAAACCAGAAGGGAATATCAAGAAATATTCCAAGTAATGAAAAGCAAAGGCCTGCAACCAAGACTACTCTACCCAGCCAGGCTCTCAACTGAAATGAAGGGCAAAATAAGGAGTTTCCCAGACAAAGGAAGACTGAAAGAATACAGTTCCACCAAAGCAGCACTGCGAGATATGCTAAAGAGACTGCTTTAAGAAGAGGAAGGGGAGAGGAAGAAAGAGAGAGAGATGGATGAATGGATGGATGGACGGACGGACGGACGGACACAGGTACAAAGGGAGAAAAGTAAGTACCTATCTATCAATAGTAAGTTTAAATGCAAATAGATTAAATGCTCCAATCAAAAGACATAGGGTGGTTCTGGTCAAGAGGGAGGCGTGGGTTGCTGGGGACCACCCTGCCTGGTCTCAGGAAGCTGTAACCCCCTGTGACTTAGGCTGAGTGAGAGAGCTCCGGACCAGAAGCCACTAAGGAGACAAACTTATTTCCCTGGCATGAACGCTACCTGTTCTATGCCTGGCCTTTAATGCTTGATCAATTAGCCAATGATGGGTAACAATTCTCTAGGATAGAGAATGGACCTAAGACAGCATTGATCACGAAAAGGCTTCTGGGATGAGACTCACAGAGCTGTGAAAATGAAGGGGCTGTGGAAAGGAAGGGGTGATCGACATCAACCCCTGCCCCCTCTTAGCCTGAGTCTTTGTACTTAGATGTGAGAAATCCAAGTCTCCGGAATGCCTTTGTCTCCTTATTGCCAGGCTCAAGCCTACGGAAACAGCAAATAGCCAAAGGTGCAGCTCAGACCAGAGGAGCCTGGGGACCCCCAAGGGTAATCAGGCCTGGGACATAGAATATGCAAGATCCTGTGAGATCTGTATGCTGGAGGATATTATTAACTTGGAATTTAAAGGCACAGACAGGAAACCAAAACTAGCCCTTTGAGCCATGTAGTCCTTTCATATGATAAAACTCCAATCTCTGCCCAGAATCACAGCAGGAGTTCTGTTAGCATCTTTGTAAGTTACCCATTCCCTTTGATCCTTTCTGCCAGACTGAATCCACAAACTGAGTCTGCTTTCTCAATAAAAATCTGCTTGGGAATGGACACAAGGTGCTCCCCACTAGAGGAGAGTGCCCATGTTCTCTATTCCCTCACAGAATCATGGTAGATTTCTGTGTATTTCGCGTGTTTTGAGCAGCATTCGCAGCCGAGATGGATACCGCGGGATGGTATTCTTTCACAGCTGGAGCCCCCATGTTAGGTCCATTCTCTATCCTAGAGAATCATTACCTGTCATTGGCTAATTGATCAAGCATTAAAGGCCAGGCACAGTGCGTAGACACTTTGCTTCCTCACACAACCAAAAGGAGGCTAACTACCAATCTAAAAACAATAAGCAACCAGATGTGCCAGAAAATCAAAATGCACGGAACTCCAACAATCAAGGAATTATAGAAACATTTAGCAGACTGGTAAGAGGGACGGAGACAGGCAGTCAGGCAGGTGGAAAGGACCCACAGCAAGGGAGTACCACATGGGCGAGACGGGGCTGGTTGAGAGGACCTGCACAAGGCAGCAGACTACACAGGTAATGCGGGGCTAACTGAATGGGAAACTAAAGACTCAAGCTAGCTACCATTACATATATATACACACACATGTAAATATCTACCAATATATAGAGACCCTTTCATCCCAAATAAGCAAAATAGACATTCTTTTCAAATGCACATGGAACATTTTCAAAGATGGGCCACATGATAACACACAAAACAGGTCTCTAACAAATTCAGGAAAACCGAAATCATATCAAGCATTTTCTCCAACCACAAGAGCCTGAAACTATAAACCAATCTCAAGGAAAAAACTCAAAAACATTCATATTTGAGAAGATTTGACAGCATGCTATTAAACAATGAATGGGTGAATAATGAGAACAAGGAAGTAATCAAAGAGATTATGGAAACAAATGAAAATAAACACAAAACAGTTCAAAACTTAATGGGACACAGCAAAGGCAGTCCTGAGACGGAAGGTCATAGTGATACAGGCCTACGCATAAAAGACAGAACATTTCAAATAAACAACCTAACCCTGCATCTACAAGAAATGGAGGAACAACAAAGCCCAGAGCGAGAAAAAGGAAGAAAATGACCAAATGCACAGCAGAATTAAATGACATAGGGACTAAAAAAACAATTAAAAGGATCAATACATCCAGAAGCTGGTTTTTTGAAAAGATAAATGAAATCGACAAGCCTTTAAGCAGACTCATCAAGAAAAAACAGAAAGGACCCAAATAACTAAATTCAGAAATGAAAGAAGAGAGATAACAACAGATATATAATACAGTGGATTGTAGAAACTACAACAAAGAACTATATGCCAAGAAATTTGAAAACCTGGGTGAAATGGACAAATTTCTAGAAAAATACAATCTTCCAAAAATGAATGAGGCAGAAGCAGAAAACCTGAACAGACGGAAAACAAGTGGTGAAATCAAAGCAGTAATCAAAAATTCTCTGTACACTAAAGCCCTGGATAAGTCGGTTTAATAAGAGAATTTTATAAAACATTTAGGAAGACCTCACCCCATCCTTCTAAGACTATTCCAAAAAACCCCAAATGATAGAAGACTCTCAAACTCTTTGTATGAAGCCAGCATCTCCGTAATCCCAAAACCAGAAAAAAACACAACAAAGAACACTACAAGCCTATATTGCTGATGAACATAGGTGCTAAAATCTTCAACAAAATACTGGGAAACCACATTCAGCAATACATTAAAAACATCATACACCATGATAAAGCGGGATTCACCCCAGAGATGCAAGGAAGGTACAATATTCACAAATCAATAAATGAAATACATCACAAAAACAAAAGGAAAGAAAAAAATCACATGATCAACAGATGCAGAAAAAGCATTTGATAAAGTACAGCACCCATTTGTGATAAAAACACTCAGCAAAGTGGGAATACAGGGAGCATACTTCAACATAATAAAGGCCACATACTAGAAACCTACAGCCAACTTCATACATAACAGGCAAAAAGTACAAGCTTTCCCACTAAGATCAGCAAGACAAGGATGTCTGTTCTCATCACTCCTATTTGACACAGTATATGAAGTCCTAGCCACAGCACTGAGACAAGAAAAAGAAATAAAAGGCTTCCAAATTGGAAAGGAGGTAATACTGTCACTTTTTGCAGACGACATGATTGTGTACGCAGAAACCCTACAGACTCCACCAAAAAACTACTCTATCTACTAAGTGAATTTAGCAAAACAGTCAATATTCAAAGGGATACAAAGTCAATATTCAGAAATCTAAGGCATGTTTGTACACCAACAACAAAATATCAGAAACAGAAATCAGGGGAAAAAAAAAACATTTGCTATATAGCAACAAGAAAAACAAAGTACCTAGAAATAAACCTAATCCAGGAGGTAAAAGACCTATACTCAGAAAACTACACAGCACTGAAGAAAGAAATTAAGGAAGACATAAACCAATGGAAAAATACACTATGTTCATGGATTGGCAGAACACGATCAAAATGTCTATACTACCCAAAGCAATTTATAGTCAACATAATCCCTATTAAAATACCAATGACATATTTCATAGATACAGAAGAAACATTTCAGATATTTATATGGAACCATAAATGACCCTGAATAGCTGCAGCAATTGTAAGAAAGAACAACGAAGTTGGAGGAATCACAATACCTGATATCAAACTGTATTATAAGGCTACCATAATCAAAACAGCTGGCACTGGCATAAGAACAGACACATATGTCAACTGAATAGAATAAGGAGCCCAGAAATAAACCCAAATGTCTATGCTCAATTAATTTTCTACAAAGGGGGAAGAAGCAGAAATGGAGTAAAAATACCCTGTTCAAAGAATGCAGTTGGGAAAGCCGGACAATTACATGCAAAAAAATGAAATTCAACCATCAATTTACACCATACACAAAAATTAACTCAAGGTGTAGGAAAGACCTAAACACAAGTTGCAACACTATAAAAGTCCTAGAGGAGAACATAGGCAGGATAATCTCAGATGTTCCACACAACAATATTTTTACCAACATGTCCACTTCAGCTAGGGATATAAAGGAAAGAATAAACAAATGGGACTTCATAAAAAAAAAAAAAAAAGTTCTGCACAACTAAAGAAAACATCAGGGAAATGAAAAGGGAACCAACCATACAGAAAAATGTATTTGCAAATGACACCTTGAACAAGGGTTTGATCTCCAAAATATATAAAGAACTTACACAATTCCACTCCAGAAAGACAAAAAAAAAACAATTAAAAAAATGGGCCAAAGGACCTGAACAGACACTTCTCCAAAAAGGACATACAAAGAGCCCAGATATATAGAAAAGGATATCACTAGCCATCAGAGAGATGCAATTTAAAACCAAAATGAGATACCACTTCAGAATGGTCAGAATGGCCATCACAAACAAATCAACATGCAACAAGTTCTGACGAGGTTGTGGAGAAAAGGGAACCCTAGTGCACTGTTGGTAGGAATGTAGACTTGTGCAGCCAATGTATTAAACAGGATGGAGTTTTCTCAGAAAACTGAAAATGGAGTTGCCTTTTGGCCCAGAAATTCCACTGCTGGGATTATATCCTAAGAATCCTGAAACACCAATCCAAAAGAACCTATGCACGCTGATGTTCATAGCTCTGGACAGCACTATGCTAATTGAAATAAGTCAGGCAGTGAAAGACAAATACCATATGATCTCACTTATAGGTGGAACCTAATCAACAAAACAAGCAAGCAAGCAAAATATAACCAGAGACATTGAAATAAAGAACAATCTGACAGCAACCAGAAGGGAGGGTGGAGGGAGGGTAATGGGGGAAAAAATCAGAAGGGTCATCAAGGAACATGTATAAAGGACATATGGATATAGTCAAAGTTTGGGAGGATCAAGGGTGCGAGGAGGGGATGGGTGGTATGCAGGGGAGTGGTAGGTGAAAAATGGAGACAACTATACTTGAACAATAAAAAAAATCATAGGAAAGAGAAAGTACATTTCCGGCATTTACTGAAAAGAATCTACATATAAGTAAGCCTACATATTTTGGTATTTCTGGGGCAGGACGCAGGGAATCCTGAAACCATTCCCCAACTGATACAGAGGGATGACTATCTATCTATCTATCTATCTATCTATCTATCTATCTACACACACACACAAACACACATGTGAAAAAACTATATATATCGTGTTCAGTATTATCTGCAGTTCCAGGCATCCACTGTAGTGCTTGCAACACACTGCTATGAATAAGAGTAGCACTACAAATGAAAATTCTATCACAAAGAAAATTTCCATGAAAGCACAATTGTATCTTATACTCCTTTATATACTTTAAAATTTGTTTTAAGAAAGGGATTGTCTAGGATCTACATTTCAAAGTCTATCTTTTCAATCATACAGATGTACTTTATAGAACGTACACACAGAAAATTTTTTGAAAACACACATCAAATTTTACCTTGGCTTGTAGAATCTGCATCATTTTCCTTTCTAGTAGACAAATCTACAGGTTTGTCCACAGTTCCAAATAAAATAGATGGTGAACCAATAGATTTGGTAATAGAATCAGGTTCTTCATATTTACATAAAAATGGTACAGTCACTTTTGCCCCACCTGTGCACATACTGTCAGCTGTGCTGGTCATTTCCTCATTCCGGGATTTCTGCAAAGTAGTAGTAACAAGAAACTACCATTAAATACTGACTGAAAAAAAGGAGCACATAACTTATTTTAAAATAAATCGAGGACTTGGGAGTTCTAGACAAAATGGAGTAGCACACTTCACTTTCTCTCTCTCTCCCAATACCTACAACCAACCTTAGCTTAAACAGATAAAGCAACTAGAAGAAGCCTGTGAAAGTAGATGAAAGCAGGAGGATTAAACCTTGAGGGGCAATCTGGTGGTGAGAAGATTATGGGAGGTTTTCGGCATTGCCCCTAATATCCCAGCAGGGTGCTAGAATAGCCCAGAAAATTGGAGCTGTCCATGGCAAAGATGGAAAGAGTCCCAAGAAAAGCCAACTCTCTCGTTAGGGATGAGGGACGTCATAAAATTATTCATGTGTTGAATGACAGACTTTAAAGAAGCTATCATAACAAAACTTCAAAAGGTAAGGACAAATACTCTTAAAGCAAATAAGACAGAAGTTCTCAGCAAAGAAGTAGAAGGTATAAAAAGAGTCGAATGGGAATTTTACAATGAAAAATATAGTAACAGAAATTTTAAAATTTATAGCAGAAAATATAGGAGTGAGCAAAAGCAGGTTTAGAGTTGTTGGTATGGAAAAAAACAAATTATGATTATTAGAATAGCTTTATTAACTCAGAAGAATATCACAATGGCACAGTACACTTTAGGTACAATCTCGTAAGTGCTCAAATTGCTGGCCTTCATTATTTACACGTTCTTGTAGTCTTTGAAAAATCACTAAACAAACCTGAATTTCAGTGACCTACTTGGGTTAGCCCCACTGCTTCATGAGATGGATGAATGAAAACTTAATTTTGCCCACCCCTGTATATACCTCATAAAGTTCACATGGAATATTTATCAAGGAAAATCAGAACCTGGGCCACAAAGCACAGCTCAACAAAATCAAAAAAACAAAAATCATACAAAGTATACTCTCAGTTCATGACAGAATTAAACTAAAAATTAACAAATATAGCTAGAAAAAAAACAAAATATTTAGATTAAACAGCACACTTTTAAATAATACGTGTCAAAAGTCTCAGAACCAATTAAAAATATTTTGAAGTAAATAAAAATTAAACTACAACTTATCAAAATTTATGAAATGCAGCAAGAGCAAGGAAGGGAGAATGCTGTAATACTAAATGCATATAGAAAAAATCTTAAGTCAATAAATTTCCACCATTAGAAACTATAGAAAGATCAAACCTAAAGCAAGAATAATTAAAAGTAGAAGAGAAACCAATAAAACAGAAGAGAAAAAAAAATCAACAAAATCAAAATCACCTTTTCAGTTTTTGAAAAGGTCAATAAAATGCATACAACTTCTCTAACCAGGCTAAACAAGATAAGAAAGAACACAAATTACTAATATCAGGAATGAAAGAGGAGCCTTAATACTTCATGACTAGTGTTATGCCCACAAATCTGACTACAGAGGCAATGAACCAATTCCTTGAAAGGCACAATCTACCAAACACACAAGAAAAAATATATAATTTGAATAGGCCTATATCTATATATCATCAATTAAATCCTTATCAGGCCCAGATGGCTTTAATAGCGAATTCAAACAAACATGTAAGAAAAAGATAATACCAATTCCTATAATGTCTTCCACAAAATAGAAGCAGAGGGAACATTTCCTAACAGAGTACACGAAGCAAAAACTGATAGAAAAAAGACAAATCCACAATTATGTCTGCAACTCTCCTCTCAATAATCAACAGAACAAGCAGGTAAAAAGTTACAAAGGATATATTAGACTTGGACAACCTAGTATCAACTAATTTGATCTGACTAGCATTTACTGAGCATCCCACTCCCAAAAAGCAAGCTACACATTCTTCTCAAGTGCACAATGAGCATTCACCAAGACCGCTTTCATTATATCTTTAAGAACTGAAATTATTCAAAATATGTTCACAGACCATAATGGAATTAAATTAGAAATCAGTAACAGAATGATATCTGAAAAATCACCAAAGTGGTATAATTTGGAAGCAATATACCACTATCTGATGTACATCTCATCTCAAAAAGAATGCCTCAAGGAAAAGTATTTTGAACTGAATTAAAGTGAAAATATCAAAAATTAAAACTTGTAGGATAGAGCTAAATAGTTCTTCAGAAAAAATCTTACAGCATTAAATATTTTTATTGAAAAGAAAAATGGTCTTAAATCAATAAACTTCCACCTTAAAAAAACTGGAGGAAAGCAAAATAAACTGGAAATAATCTTCCATAATTAATGAATAGGCAGTGGTACATCCACATAATGGAATACTACTTAGTTAAAAAAAAAAGGGAGGGGTGGTATTATTCTGAGTGAAAAAAGCTTATGTAACCAAAGGTTACATATGTGATTCCATTTAGTTGTTAGTCTGGAAAAGGCAAAAATACAGAAACAGAAAACAACTTAGCCCTGACTGGTATAGCTCAGTGGACTGAGCGTGGACCTGCAAACCAAAGGGTCACTGGTTCTATTCCCAGTCATACACATACCAGGGTTGCAGACCAGATACCCAATAGGGGGCGCATAAGAAGCAACCACAGATTGATGTTTCTCTCATTCTCTCTTTCCCTTCCCCTCTCTCTAAAAATAAATAAAATCTTTAAGAAAAGAAAACATCAACAGTTGCCACAGGTTATGCATGGGGAAGGATCTGCTCTAAAGCCTGATCTGTGGTGGGAATTACAAGAATTAAGGCATGTATAAGAACCATAGAAAACATACAGACATACACATAAATACACACTTCAGAAGTGAATTTTACTTATGTAAATAAAAATAATTAATGCAAAGGGATCATTATTTCTTAATGTGCTGAAACACAAAGATCATTCACTCTACTGTGTCAAATGGTTTAGAGTATCACAAGTTTTATTCATAACAACTAAAAAGTTGAAACAATCCAAATAGCCTACAACAGATAAATGGATAACTGAAATGTGCTATTATCCATACAAAGAAATGAAATAAATCTTGTATGCAGCAATATAGATACCCCTAGGAAATAAGTAAAAAAAACATATACAAATGGTCACATATATTATGGCAATTTATTGAAATGTCCAGAAAAGGCAAATCTACAGTGACAGAAAGTAAAACTGTAGTTATCTAGAGCTATAGGAGTTGAATGGAAATGGGGAATGGTGATGACTCCCAGTGGTTACAAGGTTTCTTTTTACTGATAAAAATGTTCTAAAATTCAATGTGATGATTGCACAACCATGTAAACATACTAGAAACAGCTGAATTGCATACTTTAAAATGGTTATTTAAATTGTATCACAATAAATATAGGCTAGATTACTTGGGGAAGGGGTGTGTTTTATTTCATCTCCCCTTAGAGTATCTACCGCATTTTTCGACTATAAGACTCACTCCCCCACCTCCAAATTTGGGAGGAATAATGGTTGTTAATGCTGCTGTTGAGTTCTGTTTACATTTACATTGGTGACATATTATATAGTTTATGTTATTAAATATTTTACCACATTTTTTGCTTCAAATTTTTTTTCCCAATTTTTCTCCTCTGAAACCTAGGTGTGTCTTACAGTCCAAAAATACCAGTAAATGAAAAACTACATGCAGACAAATCAAATTACTTCTGTTTCGTTCAATATTGCATCCCCAATCCTTGGCATAATGGTAGTTCATAGTAAATGCTTATAAATAGTGTAGACAGGCATTTTATGCAAGAGGTTATCTGAAGACCCTGCATAATCCAGTATGAATTACATTCAGTGTAAAGTATTTAATGTATTCTAAAAGAGTGGAAATCTCCTTCCATTACAGCACATTTTAGCTTTAATAGTTAATAGTTCTGTTTCATCTGTGGGTGCTCCCCTGCAAAATTATAATTTACTGTGGCATTTTTTCAACCTTTACAGTGATTTATCACATTGAACTTCTGAACCAAAGGTACTTTGGACAGCCCCTAGTACTACTACTTAATGACCATTACGATAATGTTACAGACTACTTTATAAGATTTTAAGTTTTAAAAATGATAAATGTTTTAAAATAATTTAATAATCACCTCAAATAAGATATTGTAACACCTATCAACAGCATGGTTCACAAAATACTGACAAAAGATACCAAGACCACCCTGGCTGGGTGGCTCAGTTGGTTGCAGCATCATCCCATATACCAAAAGGCTACAGGCTTGTATACCAGTAAGGGAACATACCTAGACTACAAGTTTGAACCTCAGCTGGGGTGCATATGGGGGGGCAACCAATTAATGTTTCTCTCTCACCCCAATGTCCCCCTCTCTCTCCCCCTTCATCTGTCTCTAAAATTAATAAACATATCCTTGGATAAGAAAAATAATTAATACCCAAGTCCTTGTACACCAGCTAATGCAGCAACACAAGACGGGAAAAGAATAAATGAAGTACAATTCAGTCTGCACATTGGCACTGACACTTTCATTTTTATTTTTAAGTTTTATAATAAATACATCTTAAAAAAATAAGTTTATTTTTTATGTTTTGCACGTAAAAGCAATACCACATGTGAATTGCATTGTTTCAATATTCAAAATCCAAATTTATATTAATACTGCATTTGCTGAATGAGTAACTGCATAATAAAGCCCCTAGCACCCAGCAATTTAAGAAGATAATTATCAGAAATTACATGTTATATAGTTCCAGAGTGTTGAGGGCCACCCTGCCTGGTCTCAGGAAGCTGTGACCCCCTGTGACTTAGGCTGAGTGAGAGACCTCCAGACCAGGAGCCACTAAGGAGACAAAAACTTATTCCCCTGGCATGAACACTACCTGTTCTGTGCTTGGCCTTTAATGCTTGATCAGTTAACCAATGACAGGTAAGACTCCTTAAGGAAGGGGTACCTAAGACAGGGACTGATCACATAAAGGCCTCTGGGATGAGACTCATGAGGCTGTGGAAATGAAGAGACTATGGAAATGAAGGGGCTGTGGAAAGGAAGGGGTGATCACATCAACCCCTGCCCCCTCTTAGCCTGAGTCTTTGTACTTAGAGGTGAGAAATCCAAGTCTCCTGGCTGCCTCTGTCTCCTGCCCTTCTCAGGGCTAAGCAAATAACCAAAGGGAAAGCTCAGACCAGAGACGGACCCAGGGGTAATCAGGCCTGGGACACAGAATATGCAAGATCCTGTGAGATCTGTTTGCTGGAGGATGTTATTAACTTAGAATTTGAAAGCACAGACAGGAAACCAAAACTAGCCCTTTGAGCCATGTAAGCCTTTTCATATGATAAAACTCCAATCTCTGCCCGGAATCACAACAGAAACTCTGTTAGCATCCTTGTAAGATATGTGTTCCCTTTGATCCCTTCTGCCAGACTGTGAATCCACAAACTGTGTCTACTTTCTCAATAAAAACCCACTGGGGTAAAGGTACAGGGCTCTCCCCACTAGAGGATGTAGCCATGTCCTCTGTATCCCCACAGATTCATGGTAGATTCTGTGTATTACGCGTGTTTAATGAACATCCGCAGCCGAGATGAATACTGCGGGATGGTCGGGGCGGTAAATTCTTTCACACCAGAGTGTCCAGGGAACCTGTTGGTGATTTTAAAACTATTTGGATTTAGCAGAGAGGCCACTGATGCAAAACTTCCATAGAACTTCCACAAATAAATCTATTCAGTTATAAATGAGAAAGTGATGTCATTACACTAGCTGATAGCCATTAGTACATATGCACTGATGAGTAAGTTTAAATCTTCTGAACAGCTGGCACATCCTAGGTGGACAGCTGAAAAAAGTAAGCCAGCTAGACTCCTTAGTCACAGACTATGAAGGACAGCAAATTTCTTACAGACACAGACCATGTGTTGGACCACATCTCTCTCTAGCCATACATCCTTTAATTAAATCACTGCATTCATAACTAACTCCAGGACTCTACTTCATTTTAACCACCTTCCCAAGAATAAAATAGTATTACTTGAGGGGGCAAGGAACTATTCTGAATACTGTTAATATTATATTGTAAAAAAAACTACTAGATAGGGACCTTGTCTTCCAGTTTCTGTGCAATACAAATTAAAACACCAAGGTGCTGATAGTCAAATTATCACTACATTTGAGCTAAGGAAGTAATCAAATAAAATTATTGACAAAGCAAGGAACAAAATAAGCCAAGGGAACTAGGTTTCAAATGCTGCTATTTCCTATCCACTCTGCCCATCCTCAAATAAACTAACTTGTATGAAAAATGAACCACTTAATATTGTTCTTGATATTGCGGTAGGCATTCTTAGAATTATCTGCATAGTCCATGCTACACCCCAATCCCCCAAAACCCTTCATACAGAGGGATGAACCTTTATAGTTGTGTATATATGTAACAGGGACACCCTCAGAAATGGGGGAGGGGCTGAGCTGCACATGTGTGTCATCCTGGCAACACATGCTTGCTGAGCAAAGGATTTTGGAGGAAAGGATTTAAAAAGCAGTGCATAAACACTGCTCCTTTTTCCATCTACCCTCCTTTCTTGGCTCCTAGAGACTGGAGTTCCTGGGCTCTGGGCATTGGGGGATGGTAAGATGGGGGATGGTCGGCTCTGGACTCCAGCCCTTTGGGCCAGTCAGTGGCCACCACCCACCCACTTCTAGCACATGTCTGTCAGCAGCAGTTTCCTGCCCCCTCTTGGCTGCTCCAGCCTAGGCAGGGCCTTGCAACCAATGTGTGGGGGAGAGCAGGAAGCTGTGGCAGAAACTGGAACTGTTAGGTGGGTCCTGTGTCCAGCCAGGCACACAGACACACTAGGGGGCAGCAGCCAGAAGGAAGAGGACAGCAACTGCCAAGTAGGACGTCTGAAGGCAGACTCCTAAAGATGCCTAAAGGCTGAGAGCAACTGGAAACCAGCTAAGCCATAAAATATGTTTATAATATTATTGGGTGGGAAAAGAGGTTCCTGGCACAACCTTGAACTGAGCTGGCAGAGGATGGCAGGGTGATTTTCTTTGGATGTCTTAGGGGAAACAGGCTTTGAGGCAGAAACTTGCTATTATTTCAAATTATATGATTGTTAAATAAAAGATTCCAACCCTGCCCTGGTGGGTGTAGCTCAGTGGATTGAGCGCAGGCTGCAAACCAGGCATCACAGGTTTGATTCCCAGTCAGGGCACATGCCTAGGTTGCAGGCCATGTCCCCCAGCAACTGCACATTGATGTTTTTCTCTCTCTCTCTCTCTCTCTCTCTCCCCCTCCCTTCCCTCTCTAAAAATAAATAAATAAAATCTCTTAAAAAAATTGGTTTACATTAAAAAAAAAAAGATTTCAATCCTTTCCAGGAAATTGTGTCTTAGGAGTTTGCCTGGTAGGTGGCAAGTAGTAGGCCCTCCCCCGCCAGCCCCTTGCACTGGCTGGGTTCCATAACTTGTGGAATACAATTCCTACTTCTCTGGGCATAGCTGACTGGTGGCTGCCTAATCCAGTTGCTAGCCACAACCCATTAATACCATCTGGTAAGAACATTCTATTTTATTCCATCAACAAAGTCAACTGAAACAGAAGGAAAACAATGGTAGTGTTCTTACTTGAGCTTCCTGAACTTTTTGAAGCTCTGACTGAAAGTCTTCCCCATTTCCATTGTCCTCATCAGTATCACTGCAGACTCCACAAAAAAATGTAGGTGGAAGTTTTAATATATCCGCTTTTGCCTTCTCTTCAACTGTTGGTTTCTTTTCCCAAATAATAATACATTCTTTTTCATTTTCTGAAAATCCAGTAACAACACAAGCAAAAGAAAGTTAAGATAAAAGCAGGCGAAGTCCAACTATTCTATAACAATGGCCTTCAATAAAATCTACGTTACAGAACCAGCTAACAAGTGCTAATAGAGAACAAGAACTACTAAAACAGTATTTTTCACTTCAAATTATTTTAAAATAATTCAAATCACCACGCGCATATTACATAAATAAATATGGTAATTGTAAGAATAATCAGATTGGGAGGTTCCTTTTAACTAGAATCTATTTTTTTTAATATAGTAATTTTGCCCTGGCCAGTGTGGCTCAGTTGGAGCATTATCCCATAAACTGAAGTGGTGCAGGTTCAAGTCCTGGTCAGGGCATATGCCTAGGTTATAGGTTTGGCCCCGTCAGCTACATGAGAGAGAAAAATTGATGTTTCTCTCTCACATAACGTTTCTCCCCCACGCTTCCCCTCTTTAAAAAAAAAAAAAGCCCTGATTGATGTGGCTTTCTTGGTTGAGCATTGTCCCACAAAGATGAAGGTCACTGGTTTGATTTCCAGTCAGAGCATATGTCTGGGTTGCCAGCTAGTCCCTGGTTGGTGCATGTGTTAAGAGGCAATGGATCAATGTTTCTCTCAAAGATTGGTGTTTTTCTCCCTTTCTCTCTCCTTCCCTTTCCCTATCTCTAAAATTAAATAAATAAAATCTTTTAAAAATAGTAATTTTAACTTAACATACCTGTTAGTTTTTTTTCTAATGGTTTAGATTTTTCTGAGTCATCCAGATAGAGTTTTCCATTAAGTTTCTTGACAGCTGTTTCAAAATCTTCATCTTCAAATATAATTGATTTTTATTAAATAAAAGAATTTCTAGTGTCAGAAGTTTTCATAGCCAGAAATCTAGAAATGATCTCCAACTTTACACTTTTCCTTATGCCCCACATCCAAACAGCAATTTTGCCAATTCAACATCACAAGGCCTCTTCTACTGTTAGAACTTTCATTGAGGCTCTCCTCTTACTGGAGCTGCTCTACCACTTTAGCTCATCTCCCTACCTCCATGTCCCACAACCCAAACCTTTACATGACTATCCAATTGGTCCTACTGAAACTTTTCTGTAGCTCCTCTGCCAAAAAAACTCTGATATAGCACACGAAGTTTTCCTTAATGGAACCCCTGTCCATCCTATCCCTCTCCCATCCCTCTAGGACTCCAAGGAAATTATAATTGTTTTCAAATCCTTCAAAATGCCTGCCCTGCTCATGGTAGCCATCTAAAAAATGCTTACTTAATAAATAAATACAATTCGTTCAATCATTACATCCACTGACTGTTTACACTTAGATTTAGAATAGCCGTCTGTCTGCAAGGATCGCAGTGATCGGTTGTAAAAGCAGGCTTAGTTAATTTAACCACACCTCTTAAGTACTAACATTAGTATGAACAGAATACTTTTAAAATAACAAAAGATTTACCATCCTCTTCTTCTTCACTAACATAATCTGGTCTATTCTTATAGCAAAAGAAAGTTGGAGGAAGTTTAAGTTTGCCTGCAAGAGCTTTATGCTCAGGAGTTGGGGTTAGCTCATACACAATGAGAACATCATCCTCTGAGGAAGGGTCTTCAGGTTTTTTCTCCTCTTTTGCTGTAACACAAGTCAAAAAAATGATGAAGACAAGGGGTTAAATAAGTATTAACATCAATATTCTAATTGAAATAAAAACCATTAAATTTACCTTTAGGTTAAAATAGCATACTGATAAAAACACATATATTCTGATGTGGATTCAACTCTACATAATAATGAATTAGAATTAGTAGTAGGCCATTAATTTACAGAATTTAATGTTCTATCAGAAACTGTTAGTGAACACAGACTCTACTAAAAACCAAAAAAAGAATCATGCTTTTACTTAATGATCATTGAAAAAAATTACTATTAATGGCTATAGTTTAAATAAGTATTTAAAAAAGTGCTACCATTATCATATTTTACATACTAAACAATAGTCTGGGAAAATCTGCATATATTTTCAACAACTAAAAAAGATTAAGGATATCATAAGTAAAAAGTGGTGTAAATATGAAACTAATGCAAGGCCTACTTTGATTAGTTCTCACAGGGAAGTTAACAATTGCCAAGGATGGCAGATGATTTGAGTTACATCCAGTTTTGCATGTTTCAAAGCACAATAATAGATAAAATTAAATAAAAACTGTTATCCTATAGGTCAGTAATACCATAGGAATTTAAGACAATTTCTATAGCTAAAAAATCAACAAGGACAACAACAAAACAAAGGGAAAAAAAAACATGGAGAGAAAAAATTTTTTAAGCAATCTGCTTTGGTCTAAAAAAAAGAATTTGACTATCAAACTGATAAATGAAAAAGTAAGCAATTTATGAAGCATGTTATATACCAACTGGCACTGTCCAATGTGGTAACCTAGCCACAGGTGGCTGTTAAGCACTTAAAATGTGACCAGTCCAAACAGAGATGTGCTACAAGTACAAAAATACACACTGGATTTTAAACACTTGGTACCAAAAAGAATGTAAAATATCTCAGTTTTAACACTGACTATAAGTTTAAGTGGTACTTTGGATATAATGAGTTAAAATGAATACCACATTTTGCCATGTATAGTATGCTCCCATGTATAATGCACACCCACACTTTTAGCCCAAACTTTCAGGGAAAAAAATCTTCCATTTTAATTTTTAATTCAATTATTTACTTATTTACATTTATAAACAAACTATCATATTCCAGGGTGTTATTTTGCATATGGATATCGTTATTGCTTTCTAGAGTTAAACTTTTTTTTTTAAAGATTTTATTTATTTATTTTTAGAGAGGGAAGGGAGAGGGAGAGAGAGAGAGAGAAACATCAATGTGCGGTTGCTGGGGGACATGGCCTGCAACCTAGGCATGTGCCCTGACTGGGAATCAAACCTGCGATGCCTGGTTCGCAGCCCGTGCTCAATCCACTGAGCTACGCCAGCCAGGGCTAGAGTTACACTTTTAACAGATACACTTTTAATAATTCTTTCCTAAAATAATTAAAAACATTTATATAAATACAAAATTAGTACTACCCATGTAAATATGCATCCTTATTTTTCCCTCAAAACTTTGGGCAAAAGGTGCGCATTATACACAGCAAAATAGGTTAATTATTAAAATTAATTTCATCCTTTCACTTTTCACCTATTTCTTATTTTTTAATATCACTACTACAAGTTTTAAATTACACACACAGGTCATATTTATTTATATGGGATGTTGCTGATCTGGAGAACTAGCCCTTTTACAACATTAAACTTGCTTCTCACTCTCCTTCATTACAATAACATGAGTGTCAATTCCTAGCTAGTGATAGCACAAAAACACCGTAAGAACAGATTCTTGTTTCAGTTCTGCTGTGAGCTGATAAAGACAACAAGGGCATTATCAGACAGCGTGCTGGATCCTAGTTTCTTCACATCTGAAGTCTTCATGTCTAAGATCCTTTGGGATGCCGACATACTCAGACTTGAAACAGTGATGCTCCTTGTCCAAAAACAGTATATAGATAAACTTTCTCTTAGGCCAGGGAATCTTAACCTAGGGCCCACAGAGTCTGCGTGTAAGTATATACCTTTTACTGGGGAAAAAAAAAAAAAAAAACCACACTTTTCACACAATTTCTCAAAGACTATATCCTTCAAAATAAAGCATAAGAGTTGCTTCAGCTAGTAGTGAAATTAGTATACTTTAAACGGAAGTCCCAGAAATCAAGAACTGTCACCACATCAGTGTGCTTGTTTGGCAACATATAACACAGTTGGGCTACTCAAGATTATGTTTTTAGACACTAGAAGTGAGTTTTAATGTCCCTAATTATGCCTTTGAGGTCTTTAAGAGATCCCACCTTCTATTATTCCGCTGTCTTTTACAAAAGATCTGTACTATATATGTATAACATACCAAAAATATAATGGTGGATGTTAAAAATGGGGTCTGCTTTCAAATACTATTATTTTTCTAAAACATGACTAAACTAGCAGCTCTAAAGGGATACTCTGTATCATTTTGCATACATGCTGTTACCATCATAGATTTGGATATAAGCTGACATTAGTGACTAAAGATAAAGGTTAGATAGACCATAGGTCTTTCTTCATTAAGCAGAACAGAAAATAACAGGAAGTACAAACCAGCAAAAGGTAAAGACTGCATAAACCTATCTCAAAATTATGTTATACAACACTGAAAAAAACAATGACATCCAAGTACATTAAAAAAAAAAGCATTAAAAGGTATTACACAACCAGTCAAAAGTTATTTGCTTTTCAACTGGCACCTTTTAACATGCACACAGTAGTGTTAAGTACTGAATCTCATACAGCCACAGTTACTTCGCTAAAGACTACCAGCTGCTAACAAAACTGAAGTCATCTCATACTGAGAATGCTCACTCTATACCTTCGTTCTCAGGCTGTGAGGAAGGGGTGCTGGTCCAAAAAGCCATTGGATTAGATTTAAAAAGACTAAAATTAAATCCTAGAAAATAAAGAGTATTTAGTTCTTGAACATTTTGATAATCAAAGTGAATTTGACTTTACAAGAAGCCACAGTCCCTCAATTTATACTGATTTGGTCATTTTATGTGCATTTATCCAAGACATTCATTCTTTCCTCATTTAATAAATACTGGCAAGATTACCTTACATAAAATGTGAATATATCAGTGTCATGGTTTTTTTTTTTCTTTTGAATAACAAGAAAACAACAATAAAAGACTCATTAATATTCATGATTCAAGTATATGAGTGACTAAACTTCAATACTGCATTGGGTTCATGTGCTTTCCACTAAGCATGACATAAGTATCTTCCAGTTATTAAAATCTCCTAAATAACTTACACAAATACTGTTACTGTTTGAACACTTGTAGGCAAAATACTTTCGGGAGGAAAAAAACTCTGCGCAAATGTGTTATGACCCTACTTTTAGTAAAACATTAGTATCCTACAAAGAGCCTACATCAAGATAAACATTAAAAAGAAAAATGTAAATTAAAAATTCTGCTTAATCTATTGAGACTAAGTGCTTACCCTTTTCTGGTGTTTTAAATGTGTAATTAGTTGAGAATTCTTCCTTTGGAAAAGCAGCGAAGAGATTTTTGACTTTGCCATCTGAAGACTGCTTAATATCAGAGTTCTCTGACTCTTCACAATTACTGGATTCCATTTGTCTTTCAGATCCACTCTGGACCACTGAACTAGTTTCACTATTATTTTTTAATGGTGCATTAAAACTAAATCCAAACAAAGACCCAGTAGCTGAACTGTTCCCAAATGTAAATGGTTTTGATTTTTCACTACCAAAAATGCTTTTAACAGACTCTGAACCAAACACAAACTTTGGAGGAGAAACTACTGCTTTTGTTGCTGGTTCAGATGAGACAGACACATCTCCAACTTCTGAAGTTGCATCTGCTATATCATCACCCTGAAGCAAATCTGTCCTCTCTTTTGTGGTTTCTTCTAACACAGCTACAGCAATTCTGCCACATGGTGACTCTCTGGGAGTGGTTGAAAGAGAAACATGAGGTGTTATCAAAGAATCTTTTTCCTGGGCTACTTTTGCTTCATCAAATATTTTCTTAAATGAGTCTGCAACATCCTGTAGTTTAAAACGGACAGCTAAATGTTCTATTTTTCTTTCTCCATCTGCAAAATCACATGCAGTCCACACCCACACCCTTTCTGTCCCTTTCATATTTTGCAAAGCCATATCTGGAGTTATTCTGTGATTGGCACAAAGTTTTAATACCTGGTCTCTTCTCATCACTATGCGAACTTGCTTATTATCATAATTTTGTAAAATCTTTATATCGCCAATACCTCTTTCTTTCCACTGACCAACATCTTTATCATACCTATAGAGTTTTGCTCTGTGGCTAAAAACAACTTGTTCATTTTCCTCACCACTGGACACTTCAATTAGATCAGGCAATGGTACAACAGGTTCAAAGTACTGCCCATCTCTCTCTTCTTCTTGAGTAACATCAGTCTCTTCATCATTGCCAATTGTGGTCCCACTCTGATTCAACTTGGCAGGAGACTTAGATGGACTCAAAGCAGATTTAAAACTAAAGTTAAATCCTGTTGTTGACTCACCAAAGCGAAAGAGATTTTTTCTCACAGGGCTACCTGCCAGTGGAGAAGCATGTACTGAGCTACTACTTACACTATCATCCAAAGCATCTTCTCTTAAATCATAGTTATCCCACTCTAAAGTCGGCCCAGTGTTTTCAGGATTTGGCTTAGTGGTTATGTCAGAAACACTAGTAGCACCTGCATCTGGATTTTTATTTTCTTCCTCAGTGACTTTCATTTGATCATTTGTCAAAAATGTTTTGAAATCTTTTAGTCCACTCTTCATTTCTTCAGCTCTCTGTATCAACTTGGCAGCTCTGCCAGTGTCCACCAGTTTATGGGGAGTTTGAAGTGGTATATCTAATAGGAGTCGCTGACATTCCTCAAATTTCTGCTTGAATTCTTCAGCAAGCTCTGGTGTTTTAAATTTTGCTGCCAGCTGCTCTAGTTTGGCATCACCATCAGAAAAATCACTAGCTAACCACATCCACGCTCTATCAGATCCAGACAAAGGCTTCAGGTTCATTGTAGTTGTTATCCAATGATTAGCACACACTTTTAGTACTTGTTCTCTTCGCATCAGCATTCTCAGTTTGCCATTGACTTCATTTTTGAGAATTTTTAAGTTCCCCAAACCCCTTTCTTTCCACTGACTTATCTCAGCATCAAATCTAAATAATTTTACTCGCTGTGAATAAAGAACTTTTTCATCTTCTTCTCCTGTTACAAGTTCTACTTTTTCAGGCATCTGAACTACTGGTTCAAAATGTATGTCATCACTATCCTCAGTCTTATAGACATCATCATCTTTCTCAAGGTCAGCAGAACTATCAGCTTTAGCAGCCACTTTACCACTTTGCAATGAGAATAATTTTTCCCCAGCACCCAAAAATCCCTTGAAATTAGGATCTTTTTTGCCAAATTGAAATCCTTCTCCTGAAGTTGATTTTGCAAGATCTGCAAAGGTAAAAGTGCTTCCAGTTTGACCAAAAATCACACCACAACCATTCTTCTCACTGCTCACACACTGAGCCTGAAAACCACTGTCATGTTCAAGGGGCTTTTCACTCTTCTTTTCTTGATTTCCCGGCTCCTGAATGCCAAATTTAAATCCACCAGCAAACATAGGAATAGAAAAATTAAATCCTTCTACTGTTGACTTAGAGTCTGTATTAGAAGAACTCTGAAATGTAAATGAAGGTGTACTTTCTTGATCCGCATGCCCAAATTTGAATCCCTGTTCTGTGATGCCAAATTTAAAAGCTTTTTCTGAAGAGTTACTTTTAAATCCTGTTGCCACCTGACTTCCAGACGAGTCATTTAACTTAGCTTTTGAGCCCAACGTGAAAGCTGCAGTATCTGCAGTAAGTTTATGTGTTGGTTTAGAGGCATCACAAGCCACACATTTTAAGGAAGAACTCTCATTTTGCACAAAGCAAACACTACAATCCCACTGTCCTTCCTTCTTGGTGAACATTCCTTCAAATCCACTCTTTGTGGCATTGCTTTTCTCTGAAGAGGCGGGTGCTGGAATAGCAGAAGTAGGCTGGTTTTGTTTACTTGGGTTCTGACAAGCAATGCATTTGGTAGTACTTGCTTCATTTTGCACTAAGCATATACTGCAATCCCACTGTCCTTCCTTCTTGGTGAACATTCCTTCAAATCCACTCTTTGTGGCATTGCTTGTCTCTGAAGTACTAAACTTAAAAGAGGCAGGTACTGGACCAACAGAAGTAGACAGACTTGGTTTACCAGGATTCTGACAAGCAGCACATTTTGTAGTATTTGCTTCATTTCGTACCAAGCATACACTGCAATCCCACTGCCCATCCTTTTTAGCAAATACGTCTTCAAATTCACTGTTTGGAGTTTTACTTATCTCTGAAGAACCAAACTTAAAAGAAGTAGATGCTGGAACAGAAGTAGGTAAACTCTGTTTTCTTGAATTCTCACAAGCAACACATTTTGTAGAGCTCTCTTCATTTCGTACCAAGCACAGACTGCAATCCCACTGTCCTTCCTTTATAGAAAAAACTGATCTGAAATCATTGTTAACAGACTTAGAAAGATCTCCCTGGCCAAATTTAAAAGTAGGTTGCTGAACAAATGAAGATCCACTTTTGTTAGCAGACTTTGCACTCTGGCATGCATTACATCTAGATACAGTAGGCTCATTTCTCACTAAGCAAACACTGCAATCCCAGTGACCTTCTTCCTTTGGAATCGTCAATGCAAACCTTTCTGGAAGGTTTTCTGGGCCAGTTTTAAGAGTGGAAACAGTTTCAACTAACGGTGGGCCAAAGAGCTCTTTATTGCTTGGATTTAGATTCTGGCATGAAACACATTTCTTAGAAGTTGCAGCATTCTTTAAGGAGCAGCTATTACAATGCCACCAAGACCCTTCTTTCTTTGCTACTTGAAATTCAAAATCCATGTTTCTGACATCAGTTTTGCAAATATCTTTGTTGTCATAACTTGTGGGTTCTTTTAAGATTCTCATAGCCTTATTTGTTGTTGTGGCTATTGTTGCTCCTGAGGCCTTTAAAATATTCTGAGCCTCTTCAAACTTGCATTTAAAAAGTGCTGCTTCCTCAGGAGTTTTGAATCTAATAGCAAGTTGTTCTGGTTTGGGCAACTCATCTGCATAATCAAGAGCATGCCATACAAAAGATCTGTCTGACCCAGCATTTGGTGTTAGCTTCATATCTGGACTGATATAATGATTTGCACAGATTTTCAATACTTGCTCTCGTCTCATTAGAAGGCGAATTTTACCAGATGTTTTATGCCTTAGTATTTTTACATTGCCAACTCCACGTTCCTTCCACTCTTTGGATTCTGCATCAAAACGGAACAACTTTGCACGATTGCAAAAGAATTCTTCTTCATCTTCTTCACCAGTTTTTACTTCAATCTTATCAGGAAGAGGAACCACAGGCTCAAAGTGAGGGCCATCATCATCATCATCACCATGGGCACTCCCTCCATCTGCTTCATGATTCTTGCCGGCCAGTTCTGGAACAGATGTTCCAACTACTGATTTCCCTGGACCGTGGAATATAAACATATCATCACTTTGGCGAAAACCAGAATTCTTTTGATTTGGGCCTATGTTTTCAGTAAATGAAATTCCAGGCACACTTTTGCTTCCGAAATTAAATGTATTTCTAGGTGCAATTGTTTGACCAGCTTTTGCTGCACTGTAACCATCTCCCTGCACCTGTAAAGGTTTTTCTGAAGTCAGAAGACCTAAAAGGCTTTCGCTATTATTGTAAACCGTAGAAGAGGGCTGTGTCACAACCTGTGGTGAGGAAAACGTGAAATCACCATCATTTGATTTGAAGTTTGAGTTAAATTTAAAAGGAGTTGGCTGTGTTGTATGCACGGGTGCTGTCAAAGATGGCCTTATTCCTTCATCTGGCACAGGCTGAACTAAATTAGTTTTACCAAATTCTATAACCTTAGATTCTGCAGATCTTGAAGCATGAGCTACAACTGGAGGTTTTGTGAAATAGCCTGGTTCTGGCAAAGGTGGGTTTGTGCTTGTCTGTTGAATATTGTAATTAAAGTAATCATCACCCCTGGGTGATAAAATTCCTGTGGCAGGAGACTCAAAACGCAATGGAGGACCATACATCTCTTGAGAGAACATACACGCAGATGTGCTTTGCACTGGTGGTGTGTGCATCTGCTGTGAATAGGCATAAACATGTTGTTGAGGCGGAAGCCTATTCATGCCATAAACTGGACCCTAAAAGAAAAAAAAGTTAAAATTTTTGTAGGTTGTCTACAAAACTACAGGTAACTAGATACAAACAAATTTTCACAAACCACAAACGTAAGTATTATAAGATAAAGATATCATTAGGTAATGCAGTGCATTATTTAAAAAAGGCAGCACTACTTACAAAGATAGTTAAAATTATATCTTCTTGTCATATAGAAAAAAATAGCCTTAACTACTGACAGCATCTTAAACACTGAATAATACTTCCTATAGTAAATGTATAGGATAAGTATCTTCATTCCTAAACAACATGTCGAATGATATTAATAATGATAATGATGACTAAGATTTATTAAGCTTTTACTAATGTGCCAACTGAGCAATGTTTGAAGTACATAAATTATCTCATTTTAATATCCTCAAAAACCCTATGAATTAAGAATATTATCATTTCACATATGAGGCAACCAAAGTAGAGAGAGGTTAAGATACTTGCCCAAGGTCACAATGAGCAAAAGAGCCAGGGCCTAAATGCACTAAGCTCTCTGTCTTTAAACTTCACATTCAACTACTGTTGTAATACTGTGTCTTAGATATTTCATGCCTGGAAATACATACCACACAGTGGTTCAGCAAGGACATTCTAGTCCCATTTCTGCCAAAACTGAATGATGAAGGACCCACCACCACCACCACCACCCCATTTAAAAATAGTCTAAATATTCACACTTATTTTAACATAAAAATAAGATGACTGAAGCATGACTTCTGTATCTGGAGAGAAGTTTAAAATATCTGTATCTTATGGGATACAGTTCTACTGCTGAACTACTTCTTGAATTTCTGTTAATGAAGCCTAAGCAATTAAAAAAGAGATATTTCTAAGTGCATAAATTATTCCTTTGTTACCTTTGTGGGAGTAACATTAGCTGCTGGTCTGAGAAGATACTGGGAATTATATGCTGGTGACTGACTATAATATACTGAAGGGCCAGTAGTTGCCACTAAAAAAGAAAGAAAGACACTGTTAAAAAAATCTGTACAGTCAAGACTATCTAGGCAAGAACTATAAATACAAAAGCAACAGAAATCAAAGAAAGATTCAAAACCACATAGATTTTTTAAAATTTCTATATATCAAAACACACCATAAAGAAAATTATCAAATGACAAATTAGGAAAAACTGCTAAATATGACACATGAAGAGTAAAAGTACCATAGTCAATGAGAACAAGCACCTCACAAGCATCAAAAAAGCAAGAAGAAAATGGCTGGTCCACTTTCCAAGAAAATGGATATGATGTGAGCTCACAGCCATGTTCCAACATCAGAAATGCTGGGAATGCACTAGTCATGGGAACAGTTTAAGGGATCAAAATGCATCTGATGGCCTCAGGGCCAGGGGTTTGAAGTGAGCCTTGAAAATGTGCACAATGACAAGGTTGCATTTTATAATCTCAAGCTTAGAATGTTCAGGTCAAAAATCACCTAACAAATTCATTAAAAAGTATCTCATAAACAACAAAAAATATGTTCATTGTTGGCACAAGGGACAGGGGACATATCATGACTGATACTCATGCTAATGTCCAAACTATTTACCCCACCAGTTTTGTGTGAATTTTTACCAGGAAATCAACAACTAGAAGACACTCATGTTGACAGTAAAACTGCCAACAGTCATTTGCTTGATCTGTTTAATGAAAATTTTACCAGAAAACAATACAACTTACAGACTACTTAGTCTTCATACAGAAGAAGAAATAGAAATTGTGACCCAAGAGATGATAAACAACTGATCCTGAAAAGCACTGAAAAAGACCTAGAAAAAGCTAGCCAAGTCTAAAAAATTGCCAAAGAAGCCCGAGTTTAAATTTGGAAAACTAATGGAACTGCCTGGTGAAGATGGTTATTTTGCAATATTCTAGTGAGTAAACAGGCATAGAACAAGCTAATGGATATAAGCCAAGAATCAAAGCCTGAAATTTGACTAGTGACTTTATCATTCACTGGTGACTGTTAAATAGTCACCAGTGAATGGAAGGGGGCAGGAGTGGAAGAACTACTAAATAATTCTTACAAACCTACTACAAAAAGCACCAAATGAATAGGTAACTCGGGAAATATTTATCATTTTTTTAATCACCTAATTTTCAAAAGAGAAGAACCATGTTGGTATATTGTTACATTCATTAGAAAAAACAAAATCTGTGATAACAGGAATGGAAATCAGGAGACTTGCGCCCCCCTCCTTGCGGGCCACAAAACTGCTTTGTGACCTTGGTCCATGAGCCATTTGAGGTCTCCTCTTTTCTCAACTATAAAATGAGGATGTGCTGCTTCTACACATTTCATAGGGTAATTGCAAGAATAAAATGAGAGAAGCTGAATGTGAACAACCAGAAGAACTTTTATACTTATACACGGAAGAAATGGAAATTGTGACCCAAATGGTGTCAAATAATCAATTCCACACAGCACTCAAGAAATCACAGAAAAGGCTCTATATAGTACACAAGGTTTTTAAGTAAGCAATGTTTGAACTCTTGACAGCTCATACACTTATCTATGACTTATGATATTTGATAAGTTTGACTTTATTGAGACTATTATTTTACCTATATTTAGAAGACACTGTCACAAAACGATAGTGGGGCAGTCCTAAGTATAATCTCCAACTATCACATTAATGCACTAATTTAAACTAGACCAAAGCATTCTAAATCTTTCCTGGGTTAAAGCTAATTAAGAAAAAAATATGTAATACTACCATTTCAGTAATCGAGTCTCATATAAAAGAAACTTAATTTGGTCATCATTTCTGGGTACCTGAGTGCAAGGTATCATACTGGCATATGGCTTTAAAGTGAGACCACTTGAGTGTGAACCCCAGATCTAGTAATAATTACCCTGTACAATAATGAGTAAGTTACCTAACCTTTCTAAATCCACTTCCTCATCTATAAAATCAGGACTAATAATGGTACCCACCACTCCAAGTTACTGTGTTAAGTAACACCATACACACAAAGCACTTCTTCTGCACACAGATAAGTGCCTGACACAGGAGGCACTATTAGTACCCTTTAGTACATTAAGTGTTAACTCTATACTGTAAATAAACATCTAATACACACCCACCCTTACACAAACCTTCACAATTATCACTGGAGTCAAATATCTCCATGTTTCAAACGGACAAGCTGGCTCAGAGAGGTCAGTAATACAACACAACTTCATATTCTAATATACTCTAACTTCAAACTCCTTTCTTTTATGTATGACCATGTATTTCAAAAAATCAAGATTTCCTATGAGTGCCATTATCTTTGAATATTTCAGCAAAATAATTCCTGAGAAGTTTAAATTTAGGCATCTCTTAAAGCATACTTTAACATTTTTACATATCAGTTAACATTTTAACATATCAGTTAACATTTTTCAATTACAAGCAATAGTTCCACCTCAGTCTCAGCTCCTCTGACACGTGCATTAAAGGGTTATCCTTTAAGCCTTTACATACATAGTATCAAAATAAGCTTGTTTTATTTCTGCTTGAAGTTATAAAAATCTCAATAATATCAAATATACCTTAAGTAACATATAAGCAGACATATACAGATATGTATACAAATATACAGCCCTGGCTGGTATGGCTCAGTGGACTGAGTGCCAGCCTATGAACCAAAGTCGATGGTTCCATTCCCAGTCAGGGCACATGCCTGGGTTGTGGGCCAGGTCCCTAGTAGGGGACACTGGAGAGGCAACCACACACATTGATCTTTCTCTCCCTTTCTCTCTCCCTTCCCCTGTCTAAAAATAAATAAATAAAATCTTAAAACAAAACAAATGTACATACACAATGTGATTTCACAAGTTATGTATTTAAAGGAGGGGTACATACAGTGATCTGCTAATATATCCAGTTGCCAACTCACCTGTTAATGGAGCCCCATGAAAAGTTTGTGATCCCTGATATCCATCAGGCACGGAATCTGGTCCGTAACATTCTGTAGACCAACGATGAGGGGACCCTGAATTACTGCTATTTAGTTTCAATTCCTGCATTTCTTTCTATTGGAAGACAAAAAAAAAAAATTGAAGCTATTATATAACACTAAAAACAGTGATACAGCAAACATGTATTTTAGGTTTAAATACCTGATGGTGCCTTTTAACACATTCTACATTCCAACAAGATCAGAGTACCAGGTGCTGATTTAAGGACATGATCCTTAATTTGTTTTGTTTTAAGATTTTATTTATTTATTTTTAGAGAGGGGAAGGGAGGGAGAAAGAGAGAGAGAAACATCAGTGTGTGGTTGCCTCTCATGTGGCCCCCACTGGAAACCTGGTCTGCAACCCAGGCATGTGCCCTGACTGGGAATGGAACTTTGCGATGCTTTGGTTCGCAGCCCGCGCTCAATCCACTGAGCTATGCCAGCCGGGGCATGATCCTTAATCTGTTAACAGCTCATCGGCTCCCATGCTTTCATTCCTTAGTATAATTAGCTAGTTCATTTGTTCTAGGTTAGAGTTAGCTCTAATGTAAACAACTAAGTAACCTCCTAAACAGCCTCATCTCCTTTTCCATTTTACACTTGCCTTAATTAATCTTTTTAAAGCTCAGCTCTAGCCAAGAAAAGTACCTACAAATTAAATTTCTTTCTCTGACATTCATGGTCCTCAGCAGTATCATCACAAACATCCTTCTAGCATATCTCCTTTCCACACTGCTTTACTCTTCAGTCCATGTGGACTATTCAACATTCCAAATTATCTCCCAATACTAGCTTTCTACTTAGCCACATTTGATGTAACAAAACACTACTTATCCTTCAAGGTGATGCTTAAATGCCCCACAAGAAAATGAAAAACAACTAATACTGGCTCTGAATATACAGGATGGGGCAAAAGTATATTTACAGTTGTGAGTATGCAAAATACAGTCTATTCCTGTATTACTATTTATTAATTATTGTATTATTTTCCATTCGAACAACTATAAACCTACTTTTGCCCACCCTCTATTATGTATGTAATAATGTATTCCAAGAACTTCACCTAAGTTTTCAATTCTTACAGTTACATAATATTAGTAACTTACATCTTAACATGAGAAAAAAAAGATGCAGGAAATGGCACAGACTTGAAACCAGATATTACTTCAAAAATATTTTCATAACACCATTCCACTGCCTAGACAAAAGGGCAGACATAAGGCCTTCTAATGGTATATCTATGTGGCTAGCTATCAGATCTCTGTCATTTCTTATACAACTAAATGACAATACCCTCCCAAACCCTAGAGCCTATAAAATGACCCTTACAAAACAGGCATTTATTAAGAAATTACTTCTTAAAAAAAAAAAAACTGTCGTGGTATTAGACAACAGGTCACTTTTGAAAGCAGTATCAACTATCTCTGGATGGGCCCAGGTATCTGAGCAATTATAACAAGACATGTCCAGCATGTCTGCTACCCTCTTTTATGGGTATTTTCAAATACAACTTTCCCAAAAGCCATATCTACTGGGGTCAAAAAATCTCTTGAATTTTCAAGCTAAACAAAATTTTCCCCATTCATCTATCATCTCTAGTCCACATGCTGTACATCTGTAAATAAAAAACTGGTGGCATCAATAAGAAGAACTTACTGGTCATTACCAGTATCTGGACCATAGTTCTAAAGATGCAGTTAATGCAATTATCATAATTTTAAAATTTCAAACTACTAGAAAATGTGTTGAGGAATGGTTCCAACAATTGCCTGGCCCAAAGTACTTAATTAGTGACAGAGTTAGTACAAGAAGCTAGCTTTCAAGGCACATTGAATAGTGTTCCACTACCCTTCCACAAAAAGAATATTTGTGGCTGAATCCTAAATGTCAAGATTATATGTAATATCACAATAGGCCACAACTACACAAAACTGACAGAAAAATCTTTGTGCAAATTCAAAAGTTTGTGCCCCTCCCAACAGCATTTTTAATGCTCACACATTGCTAATAGCACTAGGAAAATCACACAATTATCAATTAACCTTGATGTAATTTTGAAAGTAGGACTGATTTAGTTCTTGTTCAATGAGCATGAAACAACCTACCTCTACTTCCAATTCCAAAGGCATGCCTACAAGCCTCATTTATAATTAAGGTCATTTTCATATAGTTAAAATAAGATTATGTACATATAACTATGTCCTTATATAATTAAGTCAAGTTCATACAAAAATATTAAAAATATAAAAGGTTTTCTGAAGTTTAAACAATTTGTCAATTCCTAGCTATAAACACGACACATACCTGTCATTCTGAGAAATAAATTCATAGACCAAGGTACAGTTAGTATTTTCACTAGTTCAATTCAATCACTTGGAGACCTACTCTACTCCAGAAACAATGCTATGTTTTGGGTAAAAGTGTTAGTGCCTTTGAAGGATTCATATCTAGTGGGAGATGCAGACATAAATAATTTCAAAAATATGGTAAGTGTTACTATGCAGCATGTAAAATGTAGGATTCTATAGTAGCATGATAAAGGAACATTTTGAATAGCTTTAGAAAGTGAGGGAGTGGTCAAGGAAGGAATCTTGGAATAAGGAAGGCACAACAGAGAGAAATTAATTGATTTACCTTAATGGCCTCTACTTGTTGGCAGATCATTTTCAGTAAAGAATTTTGATCTTCTGCCCACTGAGGTGGTGCTTTTGGAGAATACTGAAAAAAAAGGTACCAAACAGTATTTAAAACACTTAGAACAGAAACATATTCCACAATGGAATAAATCACTTCTTTCCCACTAACCTTGTAACTTTTACTTGGTGACAAGGAATATTTGCTGGGAGATGGTGTAGAATGTTTCACGTCTGAATCTGCACTACGTAAGGAACCATTTTTATAAATAGGAGCTCCTTCACTATAGTCATCAAGTTCCTGCATAACTGAATTAAACATCTCTTTCACAGACTCCAGGGGCACAGGCAACTAAAAACAAAAGGCATGAATCAAGGGCCTTAGTTTGCAAAAATATCCAAGTAAAAATTCTTAAATAAATGCAAGCTTTTATTTTATTAATGTACTCACCTTTTCTCACTTTTATATTATAATCACTTTATACTTTAAAAACAGACATGAAACTGCTATGTAACCTAAAGTCTATACTATTTCTGTTCTTTCTGTTAGCCATAATAATGGCAGAATGTTAACATAGGAAATTTTCCAATGTGAGCAAAATGTTTCCTGATTTTGAATGTGTAGAGAAACATAGATATAGAACGCACCAGACAACATAAAGCCTAATCTAAGAGCAGCAACACTAATTAATCAACAAAATATTTGTAATGTTGAATATAACTGAAGTTAATACTTAATACCACCATGACAGTCTCAAACTTCTAAGAGCTAGAAAAAAGTCCACAGCAGATGAAGATAAGAAATGATATGAAATTCTCGGCCATTTACTGTTGATTTCAGTTACATGTTTAACTGTAAAATTCACTAAAAATTAGTATTAGCCTTAGCTGGTGTGCTTCAGTGAACTGAGTGCCGACCTGCAAACCAAAGCATAGCCAGTTCAATTCCCATTCAGGGCACATGCCTGGGTTGCAGGCCAGATCCCCAGTAGGGAACACTAGAGAGGCAACCACACACTGATGTTTTTCTCCCTATTTCTCCCTCCCTCTCTCTCTAAAAATAGATAAATAAAATCTTAAAAAAAAGAACAAGTATTAGGTGGCAATACATTGCCACAACAAATTGTCCTGCCTTATAAAACTTTTCTAATTCCTCAACGAGTATTTTTCTAACAGTATAAACCTAGTTTCTCAATTTTTAAAAAGAAACATCAAACCTATGACAAAGCAATACTAATTAAATATTAAAACACGGAGCCCACTTCCAGTCTAGATGGAGGCGTAGGTAGACACACTGTACCCCACGGCACAACCAAAAGGGCAAAAACAATTTAAAAACAAAAAAAAACAACCAGAACTGACAGGAAATCAAACTGTATGGAAGTCTGACGACCAGAGAGTTAAAGACATTCTTCCAGACCATAAGAGAGGCAGTGTTGGGCAGCTAGAGGCAAAGCGACAGCTGGTGAACTAGGGCACACAAGGTGATGGCTGGCAGACCCAGCAAGGGGGCGGACTGTGGAACAGGGTGCGCGCACAAGGCTGCAGCTGGCCGGCAAAGCAGTAGCTGGTGGGCTGAGCAGTCCCACATTCCTACACAGATAAACCAGGTGAAACTGCGGGACAAATCACACAACCCAACTCATAGAAATAAAGCCTCAAACCACTGACTGAAAACATCTGTGGGGGTTGAGGCAGCAGCAGGAGAAACTCCCAGCCTCATAGGAGAGTTCGATGGAGAGACCCACAGGGTACTAAAATGTACACAAAGCCACCCACCCAGATATCAGCACCAGAAGTCCAATTTGCTTGAGGGAAGCGGGGGAAGTGACTGAAATCCAGCAGAGAGTGGAGCAAACGCCATTGTTTCCTCTCGGATCTCTCCCCCCATATACTGTTTCACAACCCAGCAACAGGGTTGACATGCCCTGGTGAACACCTAAGTCTCCACCCCTCATACGTAATAGGCACGTCAACACACACAAAAAAATTGCTCAAACAAAAGAACAGATCAAAGCTCCAGAAAAAATACAACTAAGCAACGAAGAGATAGTGAACGTGTCAGATGTACAATTCAAAGCACTGGTGATCAGGATGCTCACAGAGTGCCTATTAGTACTCTGTGGGTTCCTCCAAGGAGGAACACACCAAGGCACATCGTAATTACATTACCCAAGACTAAAGATAAGGAAAGAATCCTGGAAGCAGCAAGAGAAAAGGAGGCAGTTAACCTACAAAGGAGCTCCCATCAGACTGTCAGCTGATTTCTCAAAAGAGACCTTGCAGGCAAGAAGGGGCTGGAAAGAAGTATTCCAAGTCATGAAAGGCAAGGACCTACATCCAAGATTGCTCTATCCAGCAAAGCTTTCATTTAGAATGGAAGGGCAGATAAAGTGCTTCTCAGACAAGGCCAAGTTCAAGGAGTTCATCATCACCAAGCCCTTATTATATGAAATGTTAAAGGGACTTATCTAAGTAAAAAAAGATAAAAAATATGAACAGGAAAAAGACAGAAAACTCGCAATTATTAACAACCACACCTAAAACAAAAACAAAAGCAAACTAAGCAAATGACAAGAACAGGAACAGAACCACAGAAATGGAGATCACATGGAGGGTTAGCAACAGGGGAGGGGGAAGAGGAGAAAGGGGAAAAGGTACGGAGAATAAGTAGCATAGAGAACAGGTAAAGAATAGACAGAGGGAGGGTAAGAAAAGTATGGGAAATGTAGAAGCCAAAGAACTTACATGTATGACCCATGGACATGAACTAAAGGGTGGGGGATGTGGGTGGGAAGGGTGTGGAGGGGAATGAAGAGGGGAAAATGGGACAACTGTAATAGCATAATCAATAAAATATACTTTTTAAAAAACCAACAGAGCCCTTTTTGTGCATTAACTGAGGTATTACTGAGCATTTTTTGAAATTACCAAAATATAAAACCTAGGCAAAAACACTTACCACTCATTCGTCAGTAATAAGAATGAACAAAAACTCTGCAACTTACTTACTTTTTTGACTACTGAAAGATTTGAATCACTTTCATCTAAAATCTTTATCAGGTAGTCCCTGGTCTTTCTCAGGTAATTTTTGCATTCTTCCTGTTCTTCAGGAGAAAGGGCATCATTTTCAATGTCTTCTGCTTTTCTGTGAAAAATCTATACAAAGAATGCTTTTATGAAACAATTAGGTTTTTAAAACAAAAAAAAATTTTAAATCAAGTACATTTACTTACCAGTGCAAGATTCCAATAAGAAACAACATTTTTTATAGATTCCAAAGCAGTCACAGCATCTTTTGTATTTCCATTAACTGCATCCAATACAGCGAATGTTATGTGTGCTTCTTCTTCATAGTCACTGACTTCAGAAGCCTAAACACATCAATTTTCAGTCAAATCGCCTCAAGACAGAATATCAAACCCAAACAACTTCCCAAAGATTTTAAATGATCTAACAATGATACTAACATCTCAACACTCTTTTGTGCCATATCTTATTTGTAACAGCTGGTACATTTAAACAAGACTACCAATAAGCACTCTGACAATTATTTTAAGCAGTTTATGCCTCCATTTCTTTATTTATATACTGGAAGTCCACATTCCTAGTTAATTAGACAAGGGACCAGACCCTCCATTACCTGGATGTCTGCACTATGAAAGTGTTTAAACAGAGGGTCAGTAGGTTCAGGAATACTGCTCTTCTTTTTGATCATCTTCAATAACGGCAAAACCTTCTTCCAATAATGTACACTTCTGCCTATGTATTCCCGCTGATCATAAAAAGAATTAAGACCACTGCCCTAAAATAGAAAGTGAAAAGCATATAACTTAAGGAACAGAAATAATCAGATCTAAAAATTCACTTATAAGTGGTCTAAACTGGTTAAATTCCAAATAAAGCAAATCAAAATCTCAAGTGATATGCTCAACTCTCCAAATACTGGAATAACTAACCACTTTAATAACACTGATCATTCCAGACCCGACTTTTAAACACTTTTAGACAGCCAAAATCTGCCATTCTACATCACAATTTGGTCAAAGGGCTAAACATCTACACTTAATCCTGCAACAGAACAAACCTCGAATATTCAGAAAGATCTCTAATGCCCCTGCTACATATCTTCTGCTACTGAGCATAAAAAAATTTCCAGGCTAAATAATAATTATAATGTAATTATTAAGTAGTAATAGTAACAGTTAATACTTATGTAGCATTTTTTATTCTAGACACTGTTTTATTTGTTTATATATTAACTATATTAACTATGTGGCAAGATTTAAAAAAAATACATTTCACCTGGCATAATATGAATAGGCTGCAACTGTGATAGGACTAAATAACTTTCAACAGAAAGTTTATGGCTTTTTTTATAAAATAATGTTCTTAAAAATACTTACACTTTAATAAACTCACCATTTTCTGAAGGTATCTTGCCCAGTGTACAAGCAGTGCGGGTTGAAGGCCATGTTTTTCCTGGCCCCTTAGAGTATTTATGTCATGCTGAACTAGGAGTCGCAATTTTGCTGAGGTTCCAGGGCTAAAAAAAGATTTAATAAAATTGATTCATAAACAAGCATTTCAACATTTACATGTTTGTTAATCATCACATAATAATTAAATACCTAGGAAATAAGTTTTTCAATTAGACTGTCAAATTAAGAAATCTATGCAGTAAGTTAAAAGAATATTTTTATTTCTCTACTTACACTGCTCTTCTGTGAATTAGATTACAAACTGCATCCCACCAACATTTCTGTCTCTCTGTACAAAGCTGTTTACACACAGGAAGTGGCAAACATAGAGGCTGATAGAAGTTATGGTGAGAACTACATCTCTCCTTTTGTTGTAAGTGGCTGGTATATATTACTCCAAGTAGAAATACCTGTTTTGTTCAAAGAAAAGTCAATTTAAGTTAGAAAAAATTAAACAAAACTCAAAATATTTAATTTGTTAAAATCTTTGCTTACTTCAAGATCTAAAATACATATTGACTCAGGTGTGTTTGTTTCAAGTCTTGAGGTTTCCTGGGGCAAATGATGAAAAAGCTGTTTCAGCCACCTTCGAATTGCAGGTAGGGTAGGCAACAAATTCCACTGTAAGCCAAGCCAAGTAAGGTGCTGAAGGCTACCATTATGTGCTCGAATGGCACCTGAAATAAAGGTGAAAAAAATAGCTTTGAAAACTTTCTTTATGACATTGTTTCTGCCAACACCTGACTCACATTAAATGTATCTTAATTTTCTATATCAGAGCTGGGAAAAGTTCTATGACAAGCAAAGTTTCATGTTCTTATTAAAAAGTACAGGTACTCCCACTTTATGTCTAGGAATTTTAAAAACAGTTGATGGAGACAGTTCTTTCCAACTCCATCTGAGGGGGAAAAAGGAGAGAAACTCACTAGAATTCAGTAAGACAAAAATCTGACGGGGACTAAATAAAGAACAGTCACCCATTAAGAAGTCTTGGGGGGAAAAAAAGAAAGAATGCATTTTCCTTTTAGTAAAGAGACATTAAAACAATGGGATACCACTACATTGGGACAGTGAAGAGAATTTCTCTTCTAGAAGATACTCAGTACTGAAAAAGTTACAAAAGCTTCGGGAAGCATTAAAGAGGTATACACCCTTTCTGGTAATACAGCAATTTGCAAATGACTTAAACAAAACATGTTCACTGACTTTGTCCCAGTAATTATTTTTAAGAATCTATTGAAAAATTTGATATGGAGACATTTTATATTCAAATTTTCATCACAGTATTGTTTTTAATAGTGAAAAACTGGACGCAACTTGTATGTCCAACAATAAAAAGTGGCAAGCAAATGATGGCTGAATTAAGAGACAGATTATACTGCCACTGAAAGTGGTATTTACAGAGACAGATACGATGGGAGAGAATTCCTGAAAGACAAATCCCATGTACAGTATAAACAACAATTTAGAAGAAAAACATACGCCACTACTACCCACTACCAACCTCTTACCCCACCACCACTCCTGCCCCGCAAAAAAACCTGAAAAGAATATAGGAAAATCTTAAGTCATTATTTCTGGGTAGATTACTCCCTGCTTTATTTTTCTAATATAAAAGGATTAAGATGCAAAATGTTTTCTTTAAAAGATACAACTTACCAACATCATATCTAGCCAGATCATCAGGTTCTGGTGCTTGTACATCAATGTTTCCAATATCATCATTACAAAGGAAAGAGCTATCCTTAGATGACGGACTAGAAAACAGAGCTTCATACAATGCAGACTGCCCACTTTTATTGGCAAAGGATTCTACCACCTCTTTTAAAAAATCCTGTTTGTCACAACTTAGGTTTAGTAGCATGTGCCCTGAAACACAAATTATTTCCATCATTTAAAATACATGAATTGTTTGTACTCATATCCCTCAGTAGTTTTATTCATATACCCTAAGGGGGAAATAAGATTATCTGAGACATAACCATCTAACCCAACAACCACATCTGGATAATAAAAAGGGTGCTTATGCAAAAAATAAATATAGATTATCCTAAAAAAAAAAATCTGCTTCCTAGAGGAAGCATTCAGTTTACTGCCTGATTCACTGGTGACATAAATAACTTGGAAGTTTTTGCCTTAGCAAAACCAGGTAATATAGAATAGACATTTAGGATCTATCCCAAATAGGCAAAACTGGGAATAAACCTACAAATTCCAAGAGCCTAACAGAATTTGAATATAATCTTCCATTTCCCTTACTATGTTGTCAGTTCCTTAAGAAAGACATCTTTACCTCCTCATCTTTGTATCCTCCATAAGTGTCTTATAAGCAATTAATGTTAAATGGTTTGTAATTCAGTAATTATTCTTAGCATAAAAACTGCTTTAAAATATTCAGGATGGAGGCTCTAGCAGCTGGATAAAACAAGGGTTAAGGAGTTTCTCCACCTGGGAACACACAATATCAAATATTTTTCCTTCTAAAGAATATATCATTTCTTCTAATTATTTCTGTATCCCTTGCCCTCATCAAATATAGCAAAGAAAAACATATGATTATGACAAATCTCTTCTAGAAAAAAACAGAAGATATTACCATAAGATGTATTCTAACAGAGAAATTTTCCTTTTTCCCAGTTAAACATCACTATTACCTGACTGACTCAAACGATCATAGGCCATCGTTTCCAGCAGATTTTGTCCACTTTCTCCTTTTATTAATTTAATCTTTGGTCTTGGAACCTGGTAATGTTATAATAAAAAATGTTAATATAGTGATACCCTTACTTCTAATAGTTAGATGATCCCTTTGATTACATTTTGCTTTTTTGATTGTGCATGAATTTTCATAGTACTCTTACCCACAAGTTTTCTAAACATGATGCCAAACTTTGTTGTCTATAACCAATGGTTAAATGAGTTGAGAAACCAACTGCAAAAAAACTAGGTACCAAGGAATTTAGATAATCTATAAAAGATGGCTTAAAAGAGCACATCTGTGAAATTACTTTCTACTAAAAGCACATTCCAATGACATTTGGGGAAATGAAGTATTTAGTTAGAGAACTTTTCTACCCTGAAAAAACAAAACCACAGCAGTGGAGATGACAGCCCTATGGCACTCAACACAGAAACTATACTTGGAAATGTCATACTGAACATCTTCTAAGAGCATGGATAATTTGGGGTTGCACTGGAATAAGCTGGAACAACAAAGGGAATGAAAGGACTCCAAGCCATATCCTATGAAAAAGAGCTAAAAGAATGATAAAAAACAGAATGGTGAAAAACTCACATTATGCAGCCTTCAGATTTTAAGAAAATTATCTTGGGAGGAGGGAAATGGTGGAAAGAAGGGGAAAAAAATTAGTCAAAAAACATGTATAAATGACCCATGGACACGGACAACAGTGCAGGGAATGACTGGGAGTGGGGGAGAGGCGGGTGCTGGGTGGAGGAGGGCAAAGGAGGATAAATGTGACAATTGTAATAGAACAAGAATAAAAAATACTACTTTGTGAAAAAAGGATTAGATTTTTTTAATAGCACCAAAAAAAAAATACCAATGGGTATCAGCTTAAAAAACATTTTTACTCCGTATAAATAAGCACCAAAAACCAAATTATCCAAAGACACAAAGGGCTACCTTGAAATGCAGTGAATGTCCATCACTGCAATGACTGGAGGTACCCTACAAGTAACCATATAAGTATAACTGGGGTAACTGCTGTTAATTTCTAATGACTTTCTTAATTTGTAGTCAGAGTGTAATTTGGTACACACCTCTGTGATGTCAGAATTTTGGCAATAGCTCTATAAATTATAAACGTATAGATACACTTTGATCCTGCAATTCTTCTTTCAGAAGTTTATTCTACCCTTAAATTTTCACATGTGAAATGGCACAGGTTAGTCACTATAGAATTATTTGAAGTAGCAGAGCAAAAAAGCAAAAGTAACTTAATGTCTTGGTTTTAGGGCTCTGGTTTAAACACTCCCCCTGCAAAAAACTACAGTATACCCAAAGAATAGAGTAATATGCAACCATCAAAACAACTGAGGACGCATTAGTCATGCTATGCTTTCTATACTGATATGGAAGCATCATCAAGATATATTTCATAAAGCAAAACAGAATGTGCGGAATGTTTTCTATCTATACTTTTTAAGGGGAGTGGGAGTATATGTGTTGTGTGTGTGCTTTTCCATGTATAAAAAATTTCTTGAAAACTCACAAATTACTAACATTAGTTCCTTCAAGAAAAAGAAATGAATGACTAACAGAGGTAGAAATTTTCACAGTACTCTCACCCACAAGTTTTCTAAACATGATGCCAAACTTTGTCATCTACAACTGTTGAAGAGCACAAAACTCATAAACCTAGCCTCTTTTACAAAATTATTCAACAGCTATCATTTGTGACCAGTTATTATAAATTTATTTAGTCACACTATCTCAAGTGAGAATTTCCTCATCTTAATAAAAGGTTTTGAGAGAAATTTTGTGTGATGCCTAACTGAAATGCAGATATACTTACTAACCGTAGCTCTCCTTTAATCAAGCGTCTGAAAACCCATTAAAGAAATTAGCCTGATATGACTCTGCAAGGACCCCTATGCTAGTCCACCCTTCCCTTATATACTTGTCACTTGATAATTAAGCTTTACAACAAATGCTAATGTAAAATCCAAGTACCGAAGAGGCTTCCTTCCATTACATTCAATGGAAGCACATGGTAGATAAAAAGAGAGAGAATGAGATAAATACCTATGTACTAAAATAGAGCAATGAAAAAACACTGGAAAAAGTAAGGTTTTCAACAGTAAATAAAGCACATCTCCACTGAGGCAAAACAGTTTTTAAAAATGGAGAAAGGGTATATTATATGCCTGCATATGCAGAAAAAATTCTTAATACCCAATAAACTGTTAACAGTGGTTGTCTCCTAGGAAAGGGGACTTAAGTGAATAGGTTAAGAGAGAAATTCAGTTCTTACTATTAAAAAGGTCAACATTTAAAACAGTGGACTGTGTGTCTTAACTCTACAAAATATATATTAAAAAACTTTAACAGATTTTAGTTTCAATTAAAAATATGAAAACTGTCAACTACTCGAGAATCTATAAAAATATTAACCATAATAGCCTTTTAGTGCTTATATATATTAGCAAACTTCATTACCTTCACTAATTTTCACTGTATATATATTCCTTATGAACTTAAATGCTGCTGCGGAGCAAATAACACTTAACACTGTGGGATAAATATCAACAGTGTCTGTTCAAAGATCTGTATGATATGAGCTACAAGGAGAGGCCTCCTTTAACAGTCACTCTACCTTGAACCCTCCACTTTCCACCAAGTGAAAGGTCAATCTTCAAAGCTAACAATTTTTATAAGCTGAGCTCAATGAATTTTTTTGGTATAGTGCTTTTCATTTTGGAATTAATGCAAACACACTATGGAAAACCCTAAACTGAAAAGATGGAAGAGGGAAAGGGTAACAGCCAGCATCTCATCACCTGAAAACAATGGTTAACATTTTGACATATTTCCTTCGTGTCATATTCTGCGTACAAGACAAAGTTTTTTTCCAAAGATGATAAATACACTGCTGTATTTTACATATAATATACTCACTGAAATATACATATATATGTACATTTTTCAATTAACATGTTAAAATCCCTGAGGCAAACACATTCTTCTATCGTAGTTTACATAACTATACCCCAAAACTTACTTAGGATTATTGTCCAAGTTATGCATCTTTTTTATTCAAGTTTTATCCATATTTGAGACTATTTCCTTATTACTGATTCCCAGAAATGGTATAGTAAAAAGACTATAAACTCTTTAAACTGGTCTCCCAGTAAGTCTCAGCAATGTAGACTGCCACCAACAACGCATCAACACACCTGTTTCACCAGCCTCACCAGTGTTTTAAATCTTGTTATTTTTCACCAGTCAAATTAACTATTTCATTTCAACTTTAATTCTATAGGTTCATTCATAGTTTCATTATATACCAGGATGCATTTCCATGTGAAATATAACAGTCTTAGTGAAATGTTATTTGTACCCAAAACTGGAAAAGGCTTACCTGAAATGCTATGAGATAGCACAATGCAGCCAACTCAGAGAGAGCTCGCCATTGCACATCACTATACTGACCCATCTTTAAAAGCAGAGAACCAGCATGCATATAGAAGTGTCCTTTTATTTCTAAGAAAATAGCTGAGAGTTCATCATTTTCACCCACACAAGATTTCACAGACTGAAGAACACTATCAAAACTGTAATGTTAAAATATTAAACAGGTATTAAATTTGTTGCATTGTAAGTAATAAAACAACTCAAAATAAAATAAGTTTATTTCAAGCTTTATCTTCCATATTTGAACTCCTAAACGATTCGTATTCTTTTCTATTTTATAAATAATGAATCATTTAGTACTTATTTTTATTCCACATATGCCCTATACTTTAAGCTTAACCTCTAAAATGTCTTATTACAAAAGTTAGTTCATATCCTCCATTAATAGAAAAGATACAAAGCTTTTTACTGATTATGGTATATGTTTCATAATATACTAAAATAAAATGGTGAAACTAATATATTTTCTAGTTTTTTTCTCAATAATACGGTTCCATTATTTAATGCAACGTTAGAATTTCTCAAATCAGATATGCCTTATTCAAATTACAAGTAAATAACTGGTAAGATTATTTCAGTTGTCAATACCATAATTACTCTTCTTACCATACAGATAACTAAAGTTAAATAAACTGTATTTCCCACTATTATTTGTAATCTATGTACTAATTAGTGTTTCTAAACCCAAATGGCCCTCAGAATCTTCATTTTGTAAGAAAAGCTAATGCACTTAATAAAAATGTAAAATATGATTTTAAAGCAGATTTTAATAAGAAATTTGAGCAATAGATCTTTCTTACATGAAGTCAGTTCCACAGACCCCTAGAGATTCTCAAGACCCCTTCAGAGGATCCATGAAGTTAAAATTACTTTTGTAGTACTACATTTTTACCCTCATTTTCTCACATGAGCAAAAATTTCTGAGTATACAAGCCATAATAAAGAAAACTTCGTAAATGGTCCCTAAAATAATCTAAAAATACAAATTAGTGTTTTTGGACACTATCCTTACAGTACCACCTTAGAACGCTAGGTATTTCAAGGAAACTACCTTACCTCCCTACACACTAGTGGAAAGAACTTCTTTCTGCATGCCAGATGGGAAACAAGAATTACTTTTCAAAAAAATGAATAATCTAAACCAGGGACTGGCAAACTTTTTCTATAAAAGGCCACAAACTAATTTGGCTTTATAGGCATACAATCTCTGTCACGACTGTTCTACTCCACCACTGTAGTATCAGCAGCGATAGATAACACATAACATAAGGCATAGATGTATTCCAACGAAACTTTATTTACAAAATCAGGCAGTGACCCACAGGCCCTATTCAAACTCTAATCTAAACTAACTGTTTTATATAAATCCAAGTGATGTTTCTTTTCAATTGTGCTCAAAATCAAAATTTAGGAAAACAGAAAAGTCACACATTATATTTTTAGTTATCTTGTTTCTAAGCTAAAACACTGTATTCTGAAATACTAGTCACATCTGACAAAGGAAGTTTATTCTCTGATTTTCTCTCAAGATTACATCATTTTCAGAATTAAAATATGGAATAATAGAACATTCATTTTCAGGCTTGATTCTTTATAAAACATGTCTAAACTAAATACTAACAATAATTTAATTGAGTCTGATTATGTAAGTTCTCTAAAAATCAAAGTCATACAAAACCAATTATAATATCCCCACACAAGATGATTTCTTCCAAGTAATTCATTGTATTAGCTATTACCCATGGGTACAATACAAAATGATGCAGTTAAGATGTTTAGACCAATGAACTGAATTACTACAACAAGAAAACCTGTAATTTACAATGAAGCACTCTCCTGAAGTCCACATACCTTTCAAATAATTCTTTGCTTTCCTGCATGTCTCTAGTGGAGAGTGTAAGATGCATAAGGTTAGCATAGGCCAGAAGTAAGTCTTTATTGGTTGATTGCCAGTTACTTTTATCAGATTCCAAACACTGTGAAGATTCCAGATATTCCTATTTTTCAGAAAGAACAATAGGTTAATAGACTTATCAACTGCTACAAAATGTATCAGTTTATGCCTACAAATTCCTTTGACCTTTCTTCTATTTGTATAACCATATTTTTGTATCAGCCTATAAAAACACCAAGTACACATATGTCCATGTATCCCTCCAAACTACAATTATAAATTGTAATTAACCTAATAAAAATTTCATTTCAGAGTTGCTATACATAAATAAAAGAAATTTAAGTCTTGGGGGGCACTGCCTAAATATAAAGGGATATATGGTAATTATCGACAGAGAAGTATAGAGACCCAACAGTGTTTACCTACCTTGAGGGTCTGTACAACACACAAATTCCATTCTAAACTTGAACGCAAACCTATGTTTCTCTTTGCCTCATGACAGTGAGCCACAGCATCCTTCAGTCTTTCATTCGAACGATACAGCTCTACTAGTCGAATGTTCACATAGACATCATCAGGTCTCGCATAAAGTTCTGACTGAATCAAGTCAAAAAGTTTATTCCATCCATCTTCACCTTGACAGTCTAAAAGCTGTTCCTATTTTTTTAAAAAAATCATTAATTTAGAAAAGTGCCTGTGCAATTTTAAACATATTATGGTTCCTATGAGCACCAACCATTCCATCATAGTAAATTACCACCAGAAACACTATCCTACATGCTGCACTAGCCCATTCAGAGAATTTAAGCTAAACCTCAAAAAATTTATGTGGAAACATCTAAGATTAGATAGTAGCAGTGGTTGCCCATATCACCTCAGAGACTGCAAGGACTGCTACCCCACATCCTTGTATATACCCAGTCACCACCAGAAGCCTAGCCTTCCCATTAATACTCACACCACAGGGTCCATATCCTTAAACTGCTGTGGATCTCCCTAAATCTGACACAATCACTTATCCACTATACTCTTATATTGGGAGCTCCCACTATATTCTCAGTGTCTTCACCCTCAGTCTTACTTACTGAATGGAGTATAACTTGAGATAGCCCCCATCACTTCTCTGCCATGGTAAATTTTTCTCTGCTAATCTACACACAAGTAGAAGAGTGGGGTTTGTGACCTACTCACTCCTAATGTCATTTTCAAATCATATCTCCCCACATCTATTTATAACCCTGCCCTTCAAAGAACATTCTATCCAGATACTCCATCCCTTCCTCCTCATTAGCAACTGGAATAGAACATTCCTCCTTCATCATCAACTGTCACTGGTATCACCAACTGAAAAAAGTGCAAAGTATATAATTCCCTGGCTACTCAGTTCTTTAATTACTTCATCTCCATGGGCGCTGTTCTACAACTCCAGAATCAGGCATCCATTTGACACTGACAAAGGTCTTCAAAATATGTTTGATCATACCACTCATACCACCAAACCTCTCTTACTCTTTCCATCCCACTGGAGACTCACATACTCGTGATGCCACATGTATTTATTTGCATCTACCACATGAACAGCTCCATTCAATACACTGACATCACCAAGTTTTAATTTTCCTTTTTTAAGATTTTACTTATTTTTAGAGAGAAGGGAAGGGAGGGAGAAAGACAGGAAGAGAAACATTGATGTGGGAAAGAAACATCAATCAGTTGCCTCTTACACACACTCTGACTGGGGACAAGGCCCACAACCCAGGCATGAGCCTTGAATGGGAATCAAACCAGTGACATTCGGCACAGTCAGTTGGGCATCTCTCCGCAAAGTGATGCCCAACCGACTGTGCCAAACAAGTCAGGGCCCAAGTTTTAATTTTCCATAAAACACACACACACGTTCCTTTTCTGTTAAGGTACAATCCCTAAGACCCATAATTACTACTTGCTTACACATCCCCTCAATTAATTCCATCCATCATTCTTGAAAGAACCCTACCATCTGTTTTCTCTGTATCTATAAAATAACAGCTATACAATTAAGGGTAAGGCATTTGGAAATTTAGGAAATCACAAGCAAGCTAAAAGATTCACTTTCATAATCTCAAACTTTTAAACTGGTAATGCCTGGAACAAAAATACTACTTTACCTTTAAAAGACTTACTTTCTTCATTCTCTGAAAGTGTCACTTCATACTCTTCCTCTTTCCTCAAATTTCCTACTTTCCTTCAACCCTCACCTTCAACTTAGGATCATAATTAACCTTTCACTGAGAAAACTAAAACCATCATATGTAAATTCCACTCTGCCATATCTACTTACACTTATCTTCTCCCTGCTCCCTTCACCTAGCAAAGATCGAGCTCTCCAATTAGAGCTCTGTTTTCATTGCCCTCTCTCCTTTACCATGGTTCTACTTTTTCTGAATCATTTCTATAGACTTAAACTTGACCCCTCTATACTTGCAAAAAGCTCTAGGCTTTGATTGTAGGTTTAAAAATAGGTAAAAGATCAACATCATCATGAATGCTTTTCAAAAATTCTACTCACATACTCAAGATCTCGTATCAATAATATCATCATTCATTAAATAAATGACAAAAATTACATCCCTTAAGCCTTAAATTTTAAAAAATTGAACTACTCTGCTAAACAGTTACACATAAGAAAGTTTGAGGTCTAAACACCTTTAGACAGTTATAAAAGGAAATCAGAATGCTTCAGAAGCACCTCTCTAACTTTGTTACAATACCAAATAACCCTCTACAATTATATTGTGTTGTCAAAAAAAATCCATGTTTTCCCCCATAAAATAAAAGACACATTTTTCACTTTCACCAATAATGTTATTGTTTTGGGTATTTTAAATGTGTTAGCAATCTCCCAGGTGGTAGAACACTGATTAATTTCAATGTCTCAATTTGATCGTTATCAACTTCAACTGGTCTACCCGACCATGGAGTATCATCCAGCAAGAAAACTCCAGCACAAAACTGCAAATCACTTTTGACAGGTTCAATCAGTCACAGCACTTTCTCCATGCACTGCAGAAATTCTTTTTTTTTTTTTTACATTTCAGTTGCATTTTTACCTTTCTTTTTTTTTTAAACGATTTATTTATTTATTTTTAGAGAGGGAAGGGAGGGAGAAAGAGAGAGAGAAACATCAATGTGTGGTTGCCTCTCATGTGGCATCTGGCCCGCAACCCAGGCATGTGCCTGAATGGGAATCGAACTGGCGACACTGTGGTTCGCAGCCCATGCTCAATCCACTGAGCTACACCAGCCAGGGCCACATTTTTACCTTTCTTGAAATAATAAAGCATAATATGCAAAAAATGTTGATTTTCTTCCATCTTCAGTATTAAAATGGCTACACAAAAATTCACCAATTTTGATAAGTATTTTTTAAATGCACACTGATAAGAGAACTGTAACAATACTATTTAACAAAACTGTTTCAAATGAAGCTAAAGATAACTAACGACTAACAGAGCTAACTTACAGAAAAAAAAAAAAACAAATGAACTTTTTGGCCATGGACTAAATGGTCATGGCCGATAAGGGTGTTATGTTTTAAGTATAATATAGAGATAATAAGGTAAAGAAATTTATACACTTAGGACTTTCGGCCAAGATGGAGGCATAAGTAGATACACTGTGCCTCCTCGCACAACCAAGATAAAGACAACAATTTAGAACCAGAATAACAACCAGAACTGACAGAAAATTGATCTGAATGGAAGTTGGACAACCAAGAAATTAAAAGACACGTTCATCCAGACCAGAAGGAGGGGCAGAACCCGGCAGCCAATGGCAGGTGGTGGCGCGGAGAGCAGAGAGCCTTGGAACCAGGCACGTAAGGCATCCGGGGCGTGCAAGACTGCAGTAGGTGGACCCTGAGCGTGCAAGCAACAGCTGGCTGATCCCGGCCAAGGGGTGGCACCAGGCAGACCCAGCGAGGTGGTGATTGTGAAGCAAGGCACTGCCCGAAACCCAGGATCAAAGCACAAGGAAATAGAGCCTTGGGGCATTGATTGATAACACCTGTGGGGGTTGAGGCACAGGGAGAGACTCCCACCCTCACAAGAGAGGTCCTTGGAAATTCCCACAGGGTGCACAAGCCCATTCACATGGGAATTGGCACCAGAGGGGCCCAGTTTGCTCGGAGGAAGCTGCAGAAGGGACTGAGGTCCCACGGAGAGTGGAGCAAGCACCATTGTTCCCTCTCAGACCCTGCCCCCACATACAATGTCACAACCCAGCAAATGGGGTGCCCCGCCCTGGTGAACACCTAAGGCTCCACCCCTCATAACTAACAGGCCCGACCAGACCAAAGGGGGGAAAAAAGATGGCTCAAACAAAATTAAAAGCTCCACAACCAGTTTTTTTAAGCGACCGAGAGATAGCCAACCTATCAGATGCATAGTTCAAAGCACTGGTGATCAGGATGCTCACAGAACTGGTTGATTTTGGTCACAAATTAGACAAAAAAATGAAGGCTACAATAAGTGAAATGAAGAAAAATACACAGGGAACCAAGAGTGATGGAATGAAAGCTGGATCTCACATCAATGGAATGGACCAGAAGGAAGAAAAAAACATACAACCAGAAAAGAATGAAAAAATAAGAATCCAAAAAAATGAGGAAAGACCTAGGAACCTCCAGGACATCTCTAAATGTTCCAACATCCAAATTATAGGGGTACCAGAAAAAGAAGAGGAAGAGCAACAAATGGAAAACTTATTTGAACAAATAATAAAAGAGAACTTCCCCAATCTGGCAAAGGAAACAGACTTCCAGGAAGTCCAGGAAGCTCAGAGTCCCAAAGAGGTTGGACCCAAGGAGGAATACACCAAGGTACAAGATAATTACATTACCCAAGGTAAAAACAAAGGAGAGAATCCTAGAAGCAGCAAGAGACAAGGAGACAGTAACCTACAAAGGAGTTCCCATCAGACTGTCAGCTGATTTCTCAAGAGACCTTACAGGCAAGAAGGGGCTGGAAAGAAGTATTCCAAGTCATGAAAGGCAAGGACCTACATCCAAGATTGCTCTATCCAGCAAAGCTTTTGTTTAGCATGGAAGGGCAGATAAAGTGCTTCTCAGATAAGGTCAAGGTCAAGGAGTTCATCATCGCCAAGCTCTTATTATATGAAATGTTAAAGGGACTTATCTAAGAAAAAGAAGATAAAAAAACATGCACAGTAAAATGACAGTAAACTCACAATTATTAACAACCACACCTAAAACAAAAATAAAAGCAAACTAAGCAAACGACTAGAACAGGAACAGAACCACAGAAATGGAGATCACATGGAGGGTTAGCAACAGGGGAGGGGGAGGGGGAGGAGGAGAGGGGGGGAAAGGTA